>ML828862.1:72874-93588 GCA_009831015.1 Picea engelmannii
AGAGAGAGAGATGTATATGTGTGTGTGTCAATTGGGTTTAGCTCGAGTGGTTGGGAGGAATGATTGTTATCCTCTCCACTTGAGTTCAATTCCCGCAAGTGACATGTTGAGCTCATAATGAGTACATTGTTCTAATGGCTTCAAGCCATGTTGTTGACCAGCCTTGTGCCTTGAATATTTTAGGGTTTACCTTGGGTACCATCCTTGAAATGAGGGGAAGTACTCGGGGGTTTTCCCCAAGCTTTGTAACCTAGAAAAAAATGTATAAATATGTGTGTGTGTGTGTGTGTGTGTGCACATGCCAAATGGGTTTAGCTCAGGTGGTTCGGAGGAATGATTTTTATCCTCCTCACCCAAGTTCAATTCCCGTAAGGGACATGTTGAGCTCATAATGGGTATATTGTTGTAATGGATTTGAGACTTTTTGTTGATCGGCCTTGTGCCCCGAAGATTGTAGGGTTTACCCTAGTTACCATCCTCGAAATGAGGGGAAGTACTTGGGGGTTTTCCCTGGGGAATTGTAACCTGGAGTGTGTGTGTGTGGGCCCTAGACAAAGCCTCATGTTAAAATTTTAAGGTTTAGTTCATTATAATTTCAGAAAAATAGTCCATGGAAGACAAGGTTTGTGACTAATCCTGAAATCAGTTTTAAAAGAGTCATTTTGGCATTTTTGTTGTAACTTTTTTTTAGTGAAGTTTCAGACTCAAAAAAATTCAGAATCCTGAGTTGACATGGTGAAGTACATGTGGAAAAAAATTCAGATTTTGACTCATTATTTTTTATGATAGATTTCTTGTGGAAGTTAGGGTTTTTGCACAAGTGATTTTCTAGTGATTTTAAAATCTTTTTTTGTGGTTAGCAAGCTCATTTTTAAAAAAAATTTAGAGACATGATCTAGCATATTTAAATAAAGAGGAAAAAGAGAAGTATATTATTTTCTCCAATGGTACTTCAAGAATTAGTACTCCTAGTAAACCTCCAAAAAGCTCACACAAGACGTGAGAAGAAAATCAAGATTTTGAAAATAGGCTATCCCAATTAAAGAACCAAGTTGATGAAATGAGTGGTAGTATGTTGAAACTAGTTGATTTATCAATTTCTCAGGAATGCCTTCAAAAAGAAATGGAAGATAAAATGAAAAAGAAGATGGATGAAAATAAGAAAGAAATATAAAAATCCATGAATGAAAATAAGGAAGAAATACATAAAATACAAAAACCATGAAGTCCATAGAAACCATCCTCTTAGAGAAGATCTCTAATTTGGATATGGAGATCCAAAGAAATCATGAAAATAAGGAGAATAAGATTGTTGAGACTCAATCACATATGGGGAGTATTTTGTCACATTTTGAGAGTACAAATACTGAATCTTGAAATCATGATCATTCGTTACTCCAAGATCCACATCATTAGGGCTTCAAGTCGACACCAAGAAAATACTTCATTCTGAAGATCGATATGTGGAAGTTTGATGGTAAAGATCCTACAACATGGATATTCCAGATGGATCAATTATTTGATCTACACCAAGTTCCAAGCTTACAAAAGGTAACTATTGTAGCCTTGTATTTAAAAAATGATCATTTTTTTTTGTATCAATGGATTTGTGAAAGAAAAAAGGATTATATTATATTTTGATACATTTTTATAGATGAATTGATGGCACATTGTGGGGATATTAATAACAATACATTCTTTAGTCAATTGATAAATCTTCGGCAAAAAGATCCAATTACAGAGCACATTCAACAATTCCAAAAGCTCAGTATTAGGATAAAGAAAATTCTAGAGGATAATTTATTAGGTCTCTTTATGGTCACTTTAAAGGAGATCATTCAACATGAGGTGCATCTCTTTGAACCTAAATCCCTAGAGAAATCTTTCAGTATGGAAAGGAAAGTGGAAAAGAAAAATATTGCTACTATAAGGGTGACCACTAATAACTATAGAGAGCACAATGTTCCCTCTCCTAACCTCACTCAACTAACAAGGTTGACACCTCAACAAATGGATGAAAGAAGAGCAAAGGGACTATGTTTCAATTTTGACAACAAGTATATAAAGGGGCATAAATGCATTGAGAAACAATTATTATACATAGATTGTGAAGGGGAAGAATATCAATAATTGGAACCATCACAATATCTACATCTAGAAGAGACTACTCCAACGATATCTTGTCATGCATTGGCTAGCATCAGTACTCCACAAACCCTCAATATACAAGGATACTTCAAAAAGAAAAAGGTAATAGTGTTGATTGATTCTTGTAATACCCATAACTCCATCAATTACAAATTAGTAAAAGATCTCAATTGCTTTGTATTTCCAGCACCATATTTTCAACTAATGATTGTAGATGGACTTACCATAAATTGTCCTCGAAAGTGCCATATTATTAAGCTCAATATGGGGGAGTATTTATTGGATAGTCCCATAATTTCCATCTGAATGGGTGGTGTTGATGTTGTATTAGGGGTCCAATGGTTACCATCATTGGGATCAATGTTACTTAATTTTCAAGATCTTTTTATGAGATTTTTCCACAAAAGGCAAAGAAATTGAGCTTAGAGGTATCCAAGCGAAAGCCTCTAAGGTGATAAGCTCTACTAGCATGAAAACATTACTCAAAAAGGGACACCATGGTGTAATTGGAAAATTGTGCTCAATAGATGTTCAAACATCTATATCCTCTGCTCAAGTGGATCTCCAAATAGTTATCAACTACCATTCCAAGGTATTTGGAGAGATGCCTAAGGGTCTTCCACTTACTCATGATCATGACCATGCTATTCATTTGCAACCTAGAAGTGTACCACCTAACATTAGGCCTTACAAGTATCCATATGCATAGAAGAGTGAGATTGAGCATATGATCCAAGAAATGTTAGAGGTTGGCATCATTCAACCTAGCCAAAGTTCTTTCTCTTCACTAGTAGTGATGGTTATGAAGAAGGATGGTTCATGGTGTATGTGTCTAGATTATAGACAACTCAACAAAATGACAATCAAAGATAAGTTTCCTATTCTTGTGATTGATGAATTATTAGATGAATTGCATGGAGCAATTTTCTTTACTAAGTTGGATCTTCATTCGGGATATCATCAAATCAAAATGAAGCAAGAAGACATTCCAAAAACAACATTTAGAACATATGAAGGTCATTATGAGTTTTTGGTTATTCCATTTGGACTTACTCTATTGGCTCATAGATCATGTCACCATCCTCAATCCGATGGACAAATTGAGATCGTGAATAAATGTCTAGAAGGATATATTTGTTGATTTGCATATGATAAATAGACACAATGGGTCAAGTGGTTACCCTTGCCAGAATGGTGGTACAACAAATCCTTCCATACTTCATCAAAAATGTCCCCATTTCTAGCACTTTAGGGATATCATCCTCCATCCATCACATCTCCCTTGAAAGGGACTGCAAAGGGTTAGGCAGTGGAGGACCACATAGGGCACCAATAAGAGGTTCTCAAACTATTGAAGGACAAATTGGTTATGGCACAAAATAGGATGAAACAACGAGTAGAAAAACATCACAGTTAAAGGGAATTTGAAGTGGTAGATTGGGTATTTTTTAGGCCACAACCATATAAACAGATGTCCCTCGAGAAAAAAAAGGACAATAAATTATCACCCAAATATTATGGCCCCTATAAGGTGTTGCAAAGGATTG
Source organism: Picea engelmannii (assembly GCA_009831015.1). Classification (NCBI taxonomy): domain Eukaryota; kingdom Viridiplantae; phylum Streptophyta; class Pinopsida; order Pinales; family Pinaceae; genus Picea; species Picea engelmannii. The sequence goes on from ML828862.1 coordinate 76,570, forward strand.
TAAGTATGGATTACAAATTGGAGTTACCTCTATCTTCACATGTACATCCAGTCTTCCATGTTTCTTGCATAAAGAAGGTAATCAATGACAAGATTCCAATCCAAATTATTTTACTAAAGATTAATGAAGAAGGGAAAATCATACTAAAACCAGAAACAATCCCTGAAACAAGGATTAAGAGGCTGTAAAATTGAGCAATTACAAAGTACCTCGTCAAATGGAAGAACCTAATAATGGAAGAGGCGACATGGTAAGATGAGTTCTTCATGCAGAAAAACTCTTAGTTAGTCAAGTGTCGAGGACAACACTTATTTGAAGGAGAGAGGCATGTTAAGCCCTAGATAAAGCCCCATGTTAAGTATAAAACCCCTTATTAAGCCCTATATAATGAATTATTACATTTCTATTGTTATATTTGTATGTAAGATAGAACCCTTCAATGTACCCTTTCATTATACACACACACACACACACTTATAGACACACACACACACTTATAAATGCAGGCACACACACACACACACACACACACACACACACACACACACACACTTATAGATGCACACACACATGTATGTATGTATGTATGTATGTATGTCGTTGAAACCCAATTGGTAGAGGAAGCTTGTTTTCTAAACTCCATCAACCAGTTTGGGAGATGAGTGAATGGGAATCACCATGTAGAATTGTTCTGGTATAGTGAAGTTCGAAGAGGGGGTGGCTTGGAAGGAGCTCCAAAAGAAATTACCAGTGAAATGAATGTGGAAGGGTGAGTGAAGAGAAAAGCAATGGAAAAATCCAATGAGGGGGAGAAAGGTAGAAAATGCGTCAAGCATGAGCAACAAAAGATAATTTTGGTTTTAGGAGAGGATATTCAAATGCATCAAGTTGTGGATATGGTGCATAAAGCCTTCATTGGTCAATTTATGGATATGTTGCACAAAGCCTTGAAGTTGTGGATGGACGACGGTTGGAAACCCTTGATAGATATATCCAATATCACATTAACCTCCAATCAATGGATCTATTGATTGGAACTTTAATGTCAAAAAATGGATCTATTGATTAGGAATATGATATCTGCCTTGATTCTACTACCTAGGTTGATTTCCAAAGTTTGATAGAATGTGCCACATCATCCCTTTACCCCACCTTGATTTCAAAATTTTGATAGCTTGTCCCACATCCTCCATTGCAAATCCTCTCTTAAATTTTCACAGTCTGAAGAGTCTTGGAAAATAAGCTGTAGTGAAAATGTCAAGCTAACCTATTTGAAATTGATCTCGAGACCATTCAAAAACCCTAACTTTCACAGAGCATATATCAGAAATTAAAACAAACCAACATACAAAATTTGTACCACATGTACAACAAGGTCCTCTCCTCTGTCTCTACTAAGTTTCAAGGTCTAAAATATCCCAGGAAATAAGTTATAGTGAAAGTGCCAAGCTGACCTATTTGAAACTGATTTCAGAATCATTGGGAACCCTAACTTCCATGGGGCATATCTATAAAACTATAGAAAACCAACATCTGCAATTTGTACCACGCGTACACCAAGATCTCGCCTCTATCTCTACAAAGTTTTAAGGTTTGAAACATCCAAAAAAATAAGTTATAGTGAAAGGGCCAAGCTTAATTTTTTAAAATGATTTCAGGAGCATTCAGGAACCCTAGATGAAGGGACATGTCCCTTAATTAAATAATCAATTCCCAATACCATGGAAAAATACCCCAAATGCCATGGGTAAATGCCCCAAACCATGGTAAAATACCCCAAACCCATGGTTGAAACCACTATTTCACTTTTTAATCTTTCACATGCACCCCTTTATATATATATATATATATATATATATATATATTGGAAATGTTGTGTGTATTGTAATAACATAATATCACATCAATGACAAAGGGATGATCCCCATGAACTTGTGCTTCTCCTTAAGAACTTAGTGATGAGATGGATATTACTCCCAATTTCTTCGTGAGATATTCAAATATCTCTTTGGGAAGAGGTTTTGTGAAAATATATGCAATATGTTCTTTGGTGACAACATATTCCAACTTGACATTTTGTTTTGCTACTTTTTCTCTTAAGAAGTGATACTTGATTGGAATATGCTTTGTTTTTTAGTGCATAGCATGATTCTTTGAAATATTTATTGCACTTGTGTTGTCACAAATTATTGAGATTGGGTGATCATATTCTACCTTAATATTTTTCAAATTCCTCTTCATCCAAAGAACTTGTGCGCAACATGTTGTTACTACTATATACTCGACCTCTATTGTGGATAGAGAAACTGAAGATAGTTTCTTGTTTATTACTCCCCCCAACAGTCTAGGGGTAAATAAAGAGATCATGTCTCGAGGCCCATAGGTAGAAGGCATGGAGTGTTGAGAGTCAGATTGACCAATAGAGCTCGTAGGGTCCTTCCTATTCATGTCAATCGCCACTCATTTCCAGCAGCAGAGCCCGCAAGGTCCCTCCTATTCATGTCGATCACCACTCATTGCCAACAACAGAGAATCATCCACTACATCAAGTTTGGATCCCAGAAGATAGTGGGTCTTACTTCATGAGGTAACAAATCTAGTGTTATGGTAAGTGTCACTTTAATATTTGAAGAATTTGAGCATGTTGCAAAGAATCCTTTCTTGATTACAGAATGTTTTCTTGGAAATTATACCTTTTTCCTAATTTCACCTTGGTAGTTGTCATTTTGTCCTAGCAAGTTGGTCACCATATGGAAAAAGGTTGCTACTGGGTGGTTCCTTGAAGGGTCATCATACCATTCACATTCTTACTTACCACTTTCCACACTTGTTCCCCTATGTTTCCTCATCTTTTGGGTTTTCGGGTTCATTGACCCCAAGAAGCGATTGTACCTCATTCATGGGAACAAGAGGCTAAAGGTCCAGAGGTGTTGTAGATGGAAAAAGTTAAAAGCCAATCATTATCCTTCCATATGTTCTCCCTAAGGTCCTGAGAGCAATGAAACGGTTCTTCATAAAAATCAAGGACCTTCTAAACACATAATTAATAAATCCCGTGCTTGTTGGGGAAACGCATTTCGTGGTGTCTCTTACTTTCCATTGCATATGGCACTTTGTGTGTTTCTAACTTTAAGTAGAATTGTGGTAATGTTTACTTTCCATTGCACATAGTACTCAATGTTCAGACCATAATAAATTAAAGGTAATAAAAGGGCTTGGAAAAATGTTTCATCGCAGAGGAAGGGCAACACACCCTACACAAAGGCACCCATAAATGAGACAGAACGAACCCTTGTATGTCAAGAACCCCATGCCTAGAATCCTTGCCCCAATCCATCTCATACTCATTACATGAATTATATGGGGGTCCTCTTGGGAATCACTCCTTGACTTGGGGATTGGCCTACCCAATAGGGCACCTTGACACCCCTCCCATACCTAAATTTGGAAAAGTTTATAAGGCCTTTGAGCATTTCTTTAATTTGAAAAGGGGGATTTGATGCACATGTTTGGGTGGTTCTCTTATTAGATGTGGCTTACTTGGCATGATTCATATGACTTGTTGACCCTTGGAGAGCATACATGTTTTCCTTTGCATGACATTGCCCAGTGAAAGCTATTTGTGAAGGAAATGTGCCACTTGGACCTTCATAGGGACTTGGAAGCCCATAAGATGGATGTTAGACCCCATGTTTAGGTCACCATTGATGATGAGCGTTGCACATGGAAGATGAAGGATGTTACCTTTGGAGGCATCCTAGCATCATTGAAGGATGAGCTTGCACCCTTCTCCACTTGGACATTAGCCTTTGGAGGCCTAAAACGTCATCATTAGGCCTTGACATCATCCTTGGGGATAGGGTTTGATGAACAAAATGGTTATGGAGGTGGTTTGACAAGGGGATACACATGGCATGACACTTTGGAACTTGAGGACATGACATATGGCCTTTGGAGTCCCAACATTCCACCATTGCAGCCTTGACGTCACACTTATGAGCTCTACTTGACCCTTCTAGGGCATGGCATCACCTTATTAGGGATATTTTTTTATGTAAATTATATATTTTGAATTTATGAAAGATAAATTAGAGGGGTCGACCCTCTTATGTTTTGTTGTTGACAAATTAAAGTGGGCAAATTGGTTTGCAAGGTCTCATATAAATAGAGGACCTTTCCATTTCATTTTATCATCACAACTTCTCACCTTTTGTGAGAGAACGCATCTGAAATTTTTGCCCTTTTAGGGTTATTGGCTCTTTTAGCTTATGCGCTATCTCTTGGAGGTCAAGTATGGATGATTCTTTGCTGATTTTTTAATGGTGTTGCTTCAATTAGGGTTTATTTTGTCATATCTTGGTGAAGAAAGTAAATTTCTGCAATTTTGTCTCATGTTATTAAATTGTTTCTTGGTGAATTTTACTTGTTCATATTGAAAATTTTGCTTGTTAAAACCTTAAGAGAGGAGCATAAGTTATTTCTCCTCTCACAAGGTTAATTTCATCCATAAATTTGTGAAGGAAATCCTACCTAGGTAGACTCCTAAAGCCATAAAGTGCTATCACTTTAGGATTTTAGCCCTAGACTCTTGATTGTTGACCTAGGTAAAGCTACAAGAAGGGAGAAAAGGTTTCTACGGCCCAAAAGTGCTTGAACCCTCGAAATTCTCATCTTCAAGATTCAATCTCTAAGGCCCTAATGTGCTAACACCTTAGAGATTGATTCCTACCTCTTGGTTGCATCTAGATCAAGCTCTGAGACTAGTTGTGTTTGTTGTTGTAAAGACTCCATAGCCCTAAGGCACTAATCATTAAAGGTCTCTTGTGGTGAAAGTGATCAATAAACTCTTTATTCTCAATATCTCAAGCTATGTACTAATTTTACTAACAATAACTTGAGCTAATTTGATTGCAAGCTTGATGTTGTTGCAAAAGTTTGCTACAACCATCTTAAAACAATTTTATTTGCTACATACATTGATTAAAAGGTGGTTTAACTTGTCAGAAATTGCATATAGCAATTGGGTAATGTTCTATTGAGTTTATGCTAAATTTCTATTATCAATTGTTGCATTTCTGAGGCATATTTATGGTTGTTGTTACAGACTTGTACTTGTTGTTATAAATTGTTAGACTACTGCAATTTTGTACCAACTGTAGAAAAATATCATTGTCTAGTGTCTTATGAGGTTTTGATTGCATGTTTATACTTGGAAATTGATCATATATATGCTATAGGTGTTCTTGTTCCATACATGTACTCAAACAAATCCATACCTCATCCAGTTCTCATACCTACACTTCTCATTAGGTGATCATGGGAGGGGGTGGTAGGCTTGTCTAACAAACTTGCTACTTTGATCCCTTGAGGTCATCGGGGAAGCCTCCCTTGTGGTGGACCTACTCCATCACTAAAACGAGGGGATTTCTTACTAAGCCGAGAGTGGTAGGATATCTTGTAGTTATGCAAGATTTCATGATCTTGTGTTGGGCTTTACACAACTACAAATCCTTTGATAACATTTTTGTGTTGTTACCAGGGAGGATTGAGTCATTCTCCTCAACGACATGCAATTTGGTAAACTTTCAACAAAGCCCTTATTTCTCAAAGTTTACCTGGCGACTCCACCTTCCTCTAATGATCTAAGGTTGATCATATAGCGAATCCACTAATACATTTTGAGTTGTTTTCCAAGTAATGGAGTTATGGATTTTCAGTAATGGTTTCCTTGTATTGATTTTGAAAGCATCCCCAGATATGCAAACAAGTATAAGGATGGATGGTCATAAAAATTTCCAAAATTCAATGGACAAGTTGTTTCCCATGTAGCAAATTTCTTCAAATATATACGAGGTAAGGGGGAGGATGAAGTTGTATGAATACAACAGTTTGTGGTCTCCCTATAATTTGATGTACATGATTAGATCAAAACCACTTGCAAATTGAAAACATGTTGAGTTTTGGTGTACCTCGGGAAGTGGTTCCCTTGTGATTTGGAGCCTCTAACCACAATATGGAGATGTTGGTACTCTTTCACTTTGTACTTTATGTCTAATTTCACTTTGACTTACAAGATTTAAGTCAAAAGTGAAATTTGGTCATTTTAGCCTAAAGTGACTATTAATTCACTTTGTGGGTGAATTGAGGGATATAAATTAAACTAAGGGAACTTAACCCAAAGTGGGTTTTGAGTTGAGATTATTGTGGGATGATCTCAACCATTGATTAGGAATGGCTTGGGATGATCCTAGCCATTCACTTTTAGGTTTCCTTGTGATTTTCTCAAAGAGGGTGCAAGAGGCCTAAGGAGGCTCATTCACTCTTATGTTCACTTGGAGAGCTTGAGGAGGAGCATAAGCATGAGGTTGGAGGCATTGGAAGAGGGAATCTTGGGCACTTCTATTCACAGAGGATTTATGGGAGCTAGAGACCCTATTATTTAGTGGTGATCACACTTGCTTGGAGGAGGGCGCACCATAGGAGGAGGGCACACACCTAGCAGGGAGGAGCTACAGTTGGAGGAAGTCAGATCTATTTGTTTCAGTGGAGAGGTAGCACATAAGAGAACATTTGTGTGCAAGGTATTCTTCTTCAAATCATCCAGGGTCAAGGGCGCTTCACTTCAGTGGACTTGACAACAAGAGGAAGAGGCACACTAGTCTTGGGCGCATTTATTCATGGTTCCTTTGGAAAGTCTTGAGACGAGCTTGCTTTGTATATAGGTTCCATCATATTGTATTTCTTGTTTTATTTCATGCTTTAGACACCACTTATATATACTTCCATTCCATTCCAAACTGGTTTTCCCCAGGGGGGTGGGGTGTTTATATCCAGGGTCATGTTGACCAAAAATACATGTGTTCAATTCATGCATGCTTAGAGTGTAGATCAACTTACTTGTGTTGTTAATATCTCGAGGAAGTGTTACTTGTTACTTGTGTTGTTAATATATAGAGGAAGTGTTACTTGTTTTGAGTTATATTTCATGTGCTAACTTTGGGTTACGAAAACACTTGGAAGGTCACCTCAAAGAACACTTAACCTACAAAAACTATGGGCATAAAGTCACTAAATTGTTTGTTGTCCTAAAACAACAAAGGACAATTTTGAAGATTGAAACTTAGAGCCAATCTCAAGGTCAAAGACATACCTTAGTTGGCAACGTCATAGGACCTCATTTTTCTTCATGGTATCAAAGCCCTTGTTGGCGAAGTTTTGCTAATTTCTAGAGCATCTTGTGGGCAGTTTTGTGACAACTTGTTGGCAGATTTTGGACAACTTGTGAGCAGATTCGTTGGACAGTTGGAGGACTATTTTGTGGACACATTTGGACAGCCTTACTTCCACTTATGTGTCAAGTGGTGAGGTTGAGTTCTTTTGCAGTTTTCGCATCAGTGTGAGCTTTAGTGTGAGTTTTAGTGGATAGCCATGTCGGTGTCCCAGATGCGGATAGAGGATAGGCTAGATAGAGCTAGCAATTGGTCCCCTTGGAAGACCAAGATCACCTTCGTCTTGGAGGACCTTGAACTATGGGATATATTTCAAGCTCCCGTGGTGATTCCTCCTGCACCTGCTCCATCACCATTTTTGGACGGATATTTTAGGAAGAATAACATCAAGGCGAAGAGGAATATTTGTGATGCGGCGAGGGACCACATCATTCCCCATTTGACTGGTAAGGACTATGCATTTGAGATGTGGGAATACTTATGCAAGATTTACTAGAGTCCCAACTAGAACCAGAAGATGGTTTTGCAGGAGAAGCTCAGGAGCATTCAGATGCTCGATTTCGAGATAGTCACATCATACCTAGGCAGATTCACTCAGATCAGAGATGAGATAGAAGTGGTCAGAGAGATTGTGGATCCAGAATTTTTGGTGAGGACATCTTTGAACAACTTTTCCAAACCTTGGGGTTCATTTGTACGAGGCATCATTGCCCGGGAGGTCATGCCTACTTGGGAGAGACTTTGGGATGATTTCGTACAAGAGGAGTTGAGGTGCAACTCAAGGTCTTCGGGACAACAACATACACCTGAGGGGGATGACGATCTTTCTCTTTGGACAAATGGCAAGAAGAATATCAGAGAGGGTGCGAGACAAGGTCCCAAGGGAGGGAACCAACCACCAGAGAGTGGTAGTGGGAAGAAGAAGTACATAAGCAAAGTGAGATGCTTTGCTTGTGGTGAGATGGGGCACTATGATGGATAGTGTCCCAAGACAAAGAAGAAGAGGCAGCAAGGTGGTATGGCAGTGACAACTGAGGAGGAGGAGTTCGATGTACAATTTGCGAGGGAGTGTGCATTCGTCAGTTATTTGTTAGCTGATACACCATCCAACGTCAGGTGGGGAGACAGAGTTGAGGAGGACCTATTGACTTAGAGTATTGATTCAGAGGGATCTCATACTCAATTTTCAAGGACACCATCTTTGGGGGTGACTGGTCCACCCGAGACAACTTCAGTTTCAGAGTTGTCGAAATAGAGGGTTGGTGGAGGGGCTTTAGATCATCAAATATTAATGAGGATGATCAATAGGGAACCACAGAGGCTTGAGCCACACTTGGCTATGGAGACGGGCATATCAGGTTCATGATCCACTTGAGGTGGAAGCCACTTGGTGAGAGGCCAAGTTGAGGATCTTGGTGAGATGCCAAGAGTAGTGATTATTGGTGATATGCAATGAAGTATAAATCCTTGGTGAGAGACCAACATTGAGGATCTTGGTGAGATGCCAAGACCTAGAGACTCTTGGTGAAATACCAAGATATGTGACTCATATGCATGCCATGAGTATATGACCTTGGTGAGAGACCAAGGAGAGGATCTTAGTGAGATGACAAGACCTAGAGACCTTTGGTGAGATGCTGAGGGAGAGATATTTGGTGAGATGCCAAGATCTAGGTGATCTCAGGTAGCTGGAGATGGAATTCCATATAGAGATTAGGGCAGTTCAGCAGATCAATGTCAGGGCAGGTTGAGCTGATCAGTGTCAGGACAGGTTGAGAAAATTAGAGACAAAAGTCACTTTGATGAGAGGGTACAACCATATTCACCTAGGCCTTTCCAAGAGGAAAGGACATCCATAGTTCGGACAAGATTGATTGGTGAGAAACGCTTTCCTCGGTAAGAGGGAGTGTTGAGTTTTTGTGTACCTCGGGAAGTGGTTCCCTTATGGTTTGGAGCCTCTAACCACAAGAGGGAGATGTTGGTACTCTTTCACTTTGTACTTTATGTCTAATTTCACTTTGACTTAGGAGATTTAAGTCAAAAGTGAAATTTGGTCATTTTAGCCTAAAGTGACTATTAATTCACTTTATGGATGAATTGAGGGACATAAAGTAAACTAAGGGAACTTAAATCAAAGTGGGTTTTGAGTTGATATTATTGAGGGATGATCTCAACCATTGATTATGAATGGATTGGGATGATCCTAGCCATTCACTTTAATGTTTCCTTATGATTTTCTCAAAGAGGGCACAAGAGGCCTAAGGAGGATCATTCACTTGGAGAGCTTGAGGAGGAGAATGAGCATGAGGTTGGAGGTATTGGAAGAGGGTAGATTGGGCGCTTCTATTCATGGTGGATCTATGGGAGCTAGAGACCCTATTATTTAGTGGTGATCACACTTGCTTGGAGGAGGGAGCACCATAGGAGGAGGGCACACACCTAGCAGGGAGGAGCTACAATTGGAGGAAGTCATATATGTTTGTTTCAGTGGAGAAGTAGCACACAAGAGCACATCTGTGTGCAAGGGATTCTTTTTCAGAGCATCCATATTCAAGGGTGCTTCACTTCAGTGGATTTGGCAACAAGAGGAAGAGGCACACTAGTCTTGGGCACATTTCTTCATGGCTCCTTTGGCAAGTCTCGAGAGGAGCTTGCTTTGTATACAAGTTCCATCATATATTATTTCTTGTTTTATCTCATGCTTTAGACACCACTTATATATACTTCCATTCCAAATTGGTTTTCCCCGGGGGGGATTATCTAGGGTCATGTTGACCAAAAATACCTGTGTTCATTTCATGCATGCTTAGAGTGTAGATCAACTTACTTTTTTTTTAAGATCTAAAGGAAGTGTTACTTGTTTTGAGTTATATTGCATGTGCTAACTTTGGGTTACAGAAACACTTGCAAGGGCACCTCAAAGAACACTTAACCTACAAAAATTATGGGTAGAAAGTCACTAAATTGTTTGTTGTCCTAAAACAACAAAGGGCAGTTTTGAAGATTGAAACTTAGAGCCAATCTCAAGGTCAAAGACAAACCTTAGTTGGTAGCCTCATAGGACCTCAGTTTTGTTCAAAACCATCTTATCTCTCACATATATCATTAGCAAATTTCTCAAGTATGGGAATTCACAATCTCAAACATATGAAGACACTCTTCAAGAGCTCACAAAAACCCTTAAAAAATAAGGACTCTTCCTGTATCCTCTTATAAGTGACCTTAGGAAATCACATTGTTCCCTAAGAGAGTATTCTATTGGAATACTCATCCTCGTGATGAAAACAATACGTTGGCAGTTTCTCCACTTATTGAGGATGAAGAACTAGAACCGTGTGAAGACTTCTCCAAAGGCTGAAGGAAAGTGTCAAAGATGATAAGAAGTTTTGCAAGGAATTGGTTGACCAATGCACAAATATACATCTATTAATTGACCTTTGTGTGAAAATACGAGAATAACATGACTCCAATTTGGAAAAATATAAACAAAGTCTTGAAACTTCAGGAGAGGAAGAGCTTGCTAAGGCATACTTCCGAGTAAAAACACTTTGTGCCAGCATACATGAGAAGTATGACCAAGCTTTGGTTTTACCCAAGATCTCAGAGTTGAATGTAGACAAAGAAGAATAGGATGATTCAAAGGATGTATATCTTGATGAAGCTCCCCCTCCAAAAAAATAAGCAAGTGATGAAGAGTTTAAGAATGAAGAACCTCCATGTCTTGAGCATACCTTGGATGAAGAAGGTTTCACATATCCAAGGAAAGAACCCAAGGAAGAAGCTTACGAAGAGGGTGATCAATCCCTCAAAGAGGAGCAAGAATTACCTCATGATTCTATAGAGGACAATGAAGAGGCCCCTCGTGAAGATGAAATATTGGTGTATGATCCTCTTTTTGATGAAGTCATCCAAGCCTCCATGCAGATTACACATGAAGAAGAGAACATAGTAAGTTACACTCCTTTCCAGGACTTCGTTGATGCTCTATTATATTATTCATAAAGTGAGGATGTGTTAGAGGAACCTTTGTATGCACTAGACCCTTCATGTCATAATGAAAGTGTTGATGTGATTAATAATGTCGATGAGTTTATACATGTTGGAAGACATAAATGAGATGTGATTGGTCGTGATGGAGATCCCATTTATGATATTGAAGGTCATTTTCAATTGTTTCCTTTACAACATCCATATGTGATTGCCACTGATTCTGATGTTTGACATCAAGGAGATGAGATGAATATAGATTTGTTCCAACCACCTAGGGATGATTTTTTGCAACATTCTCATGATGACTTCCAATCATGCCTTGGTGAATTTGATACATATTCTTTTGAGCACTTGGATTTACTCTACGAAGAAAATTTTCAACCACCGTTGTGCTCCAATTTTGATGAGGGTAAGGACATTGTTTTCCCTAAGCAAGATTTTTTTGATAAGACTTTCCATCCTTATCCTTTTTCAACTTGCTCTTCCGCAATATATATCATTGGTAGTTATCCTCATGATAGTCACTTACCTGTGGGATAGAGTTGTTTTCAACTTGTGGTTTGTTGTGGAGGTTTGTGATTTCACACACACGACAAACAAACCTTGGGTTGGAATATTGTTTTTTTCTTAGGGCCCAATTTCATCCCTTACCGTGTGCCCTCTTATCCCATAGACAACCATAGAACCTTTTGTGGGTTCCTTCTCATCCCTTCTTCTGTAAATTTTGATGATAACTTTGTAATTGATGACGAGGATCCGCCTTCATCTGATTTTCTTGGCCTTGTCCTAGGATGGATAGGGCAGGGTTGTGTTACCTCATTACATGATTTTTTCCCTCCCTCCCACCTCCATGGGTTAAATTTTATGATTAGATGTGATATAATGACTGCTCTAACTCATGATCTTTTTGTGCTTGACTTATCCTTATGTTGGTTTGTGATGAAGCACAAGGGTAGATGTTTTGGTACAATGCTAGGATGGATTTATTGGTTATATGATTATACCTATCATTTCAACTAACATAGATTAGAGTAGGTTAGGGTAGGAATTTGCATCCTTCATTGCATTGTGTATATGTTGCATGATGCATGTTATGGTAGTTTAGTTACATCTTCCTTGGATTTTCATACATGCTTATGATTTACATATTCCTTTCTTGCATCACCACATATTTCTATGTTACATTCTTATGTTTTTCATACTCATATTGATATTTTAGAATAAAAATATCGAAAATTTTAGTTTCAAGTTTTTCTCTAGGTTTTTGATAGTTAGCATATTTTTATCATATGAATAAGGGTTAAGTGTGCCACCTCTGATACTCTGACATTTTTCTTAAGAATGTGTAGGCACGGGTCATACTAGAAGATGTTGAGGTTCTCATGCGCTCGACAATGAGCACATGTCCCCATGTAGGAGCCATATGTAACCCCGCCTAATCTAAGGTTAACTAAGGATATCATGTCTCGAGGCCCACAGGTAGTAGACATGGAGTGTCGAGAGTCATATTGACTAGCAGAATCTGTTGGGTCCCTCCTATTCATGTTGATCGCCACTCATCGCCAGTAGCAGAGAAACATCCACTACACCAGGTTTGGATCCTAGAAGACAACGAGTCTTGCTTCATGAGGTAACAAGTTTGGTGTCATGGTAAGTGTCACTTTAATATTTGAATCATTTGAGCATGTTGCAAATAATCCTTTTTTTATTATGGAAGGTTTTCTTGGAAATTATTCATTTTGCCTAATTTCACCTTGGTGGTTGTCATTATGTCTTAGCAAGTTGGTCACCCTTGGGAAAAGGGTTGCTACTGGGTGGTTCCTTGAAGGGTCATAGTACCATTCACATTCATACTTACCACTTTCCACACTTCTTCCCCTCCGATTCCTCATCTTTTGGGTTTCCGGGTTCATTGACCCCAAGAAGGGATTGTACCTCATTTCATGGGAAGAAGAGGCTAAAGGCCCAGAGGTGTTGTAGCTGGAAAATGTTAAAATCCAATCATTATCCTTCCAAATGCTCTCCCTAAGGTACTGAGAGAAATGAAACGCTTCTCCATAAAAATCGAGAACCTTCTAAACACATAATTAATAAATGTTTCACTTGTTGGGGAAATGCATTTTGTGGTGTCTCTTACTTTCCATTGCATATGACACTCTATGTGTTTCTAACTTCAAGTGGAATTGTGATACTCTTTACTTTCCATTGCACATAGTACTCAATGTTCGGACCATAATAAATCAAAGGCAATAAAAGGGCTTGCTTGCATCGCAGACGAAGGGAAACACACCCTCCACAAAGGCACCCATGAATGAGACAATACAAACCCTTGTATGTCAAGAACCCCATGCCTAGAATTCTTGCCCCAATCCACCTTATACTCATTACATGAATTAGATGTGGGTCCTCTTGGGAAACATTCCTTGACTTGGGGATTGACCTACCCAATAGGGCACCTTGACACCCCTCCCATACCTAAATTTGGAAAAGTTTATAAGGTCTTTGAGCATTTGTTTAATTTGAAAAGGGGGATTTGATGCACATGTTTAGATGGTTATATTATTAGATGTGACTTACTTGGTATGATTCATATGACTTGTGGAACCTTGGAGGGCATACTTGTTTGTATTTGTAGGACCTTTCCTAGTGAAAGCTATTCGTGAAGGAACTGTGCCACTTGGACCTTCATAGAGGCTTGAAGCCCATGAGATGGATGTTAGACCCCACGTCTGGGGCATCATTGATTATGAGCGTTGCACATGGAAGATGAAGGATGTTACTTTTGGAGTCATCATAACATCATTGAAGGATGATCTTGCACCCTTCTCCACTTGGAAGTTGACCTTTGGAGGCCTAAAACACCATCATTAGCCCTTGATGTCATCCTTGGGGCTAGGGTTTGATGGAAGAGATGGTTTTGGAGATGGTTTAGCAAGGGGAGACACATGGCATGACACTTTAGCAGTTGAGGACATGAGACATGGCCTTTGGAGGCCCAACGTTCCACCATTGCAGCCTTGATGTCACACTTATGAGCCCTACGTCACCCTTCTAGGGCACGATGTCACCTTATTAGGGATATTTTTTATGTAAATTTTATATTTTGAATTTATAAAAGATAAATTAGAGGGGTTGGCCCTCTTATGTTTTGTTGTCGGCAAATAAAAGTGGACAAATTGGTTTGCAAGGCCTCATATAAATAGAGGACCTTGCCATTTCATTTTATCATCACAACTTCTCACCTTTTGCGAGAGAACACATCTAAAATTTTCGCCCTTTTGGGGTTATTGGATCTTTTACCTTATGCGCTATCTCTTGGAGGTCAAGTGTGGATGCTTCTTTGCTGATTTTTGGATGTTATTGCTGCAATTAGGGTTTATTCTTGTCATATCTTGGTGAAGTAAGTAAATTTATGCAATTTTGTCTCATGCTATTAAATGTTTCATGGTGAATTTTACTTGTTGATATTGAAGATTTTGCTTGGTAAAACCCTAAGAGAGGAGCATAAGTTCTTCCTCCTCTCACAAGGTTAATTTCATCCATAAATTTGTGAAGAAAATCCTACTTAGGGTTAGACTTATAAAGCCTGAAAGTGCTAACACTTTAGGATTTTAGCCCTAGACTCTTGATTGTTGACCTAGGTGAAGCTACAAGAAGGGAGGGAAGGTTTCTAGGGCCCAAACGTTCTTGCACACTAGAAATGATCTTCCTCAAGATTCAATCTCTAAGCCTCTAATGTGCTAGTACCTTAGAGATTGATTCCTACCTCTTGGTTGCATCCAGATCAAGTTCCAAGACTAGTTGTGTTTATTTTTGTAAAGACTCCATAGCCCTAAGACACTAATCATTAAAGATCTCTTGTGGTGAAAGTCATCAACAAACTCTTTATTCTCAATCTCCCAAGCTATCTACTCATTTTACTAACACTAACTTGAGCTATTTTGATTGCAAGCTTGTTTTTGTTGCAAAAGTTTGCTACAACCATCTTAAAACACTTTTATTTGCTACATACATTGACTAAAAGGTGGTTTAACTTGTCATAAATTGTATCTAACAATTGGGTAATGTTCTGTCGAGTTTATGCTAAATTTCTATTATCAATTGTTTCATTTATGAGGCATATTTATTGTTGTTGTTACAAACTTGTACTTGTTGTTATAAACTGTTGTACTACTACAATTTTGTACCAACTATAGAAAAATATCATTGTCTGGTGTCTAATGAGGTTTTGATTGCATGTTTATACTTGTAAATCGATCATGTATATGATATAGGTGTTCTTGCTCTAGGCATGTACGCAAACAACTCCATACCTCATCTATTTCTCAGACCTAGACTTGTCATTAGGTGATCAAGAGAGGGGACGGTAGGCTTGGCTAACAAACTTGCTACTTTGGTCCCTTGAGGTCATTGGGGAAGCCTCCCCTATGGTGGACCTCCTCCATCACTAAAATGAGGGGATTTCTTACTAAGGTGATAGTGGTAGGATATCCTGTAGTTACCCAAGATTTGGTGATATTGTGTTGGGATTTGCACAACTACAAATCATACGATAACATTTCTCAACTAGGACACTAGGTTGTTCCCCAAAAAGAATGCTCCTCCACTTGTACTTTTACTATCATCAACACTTCCTACCCAATATGCATCTTTATATTCTATTAGAGTAAAATATTCACCTCTTGAGTACCACAAGCCGAAATCCAGGGTGCCCTTTAGATATCTGAATATTCTTTTCACTACTTGTACATGAGTTTCTTTTTGTGTAGCTTGAAACCACACAACCAATCCTACTTATTGCATAATGTTCGACCTTGATGTTGTCAGATATAGTAGGTTGCCAATCATTGACCTATACAATGTTTGATTTTCTTCCAGAGATTCACCATCTTTGCTCAATTTACAACCTATAACAATGGGTGTGCTAACTGGTGCACAATCTTCCATTTTAAACTTCTTCAACGTTTCCTTGATATACTTGGTTTTTGAAATGAATATGCCTTTGTCAAATTGAGAAATTTGTAAACTAAGAAAGAATTACCATTTACCAAGCATAAACATCTCAAATTTCTTTTGCAAACTCTTGACACATTTTGTTCATATTGCCTCCAAAAACTATGTCATCTACATAAACCACAACAATCAACTGATTTTCTCCCACTGTATTTATGTAAATATTATTGTCAACAATTCCCTTTTTGAAGCCTTCTTGTTGTAGATATTTGTCAAGTCTTGAATACTAGGCTCTGGGAGCTTGTTTTAGCCCATAAAGTGATTTCTTCAATCTGCATACAAGATCCTAGGTTAGGAATTGTTAATTGAGTGTGGCCCGAGTGGTTGTGAGGAAAAAATTTTACCCTCCTCACCCATGTTCAAATCCCACTTTCTAACACGTTTTCTCTTAGCGACTGATTGATGATGATTTATATATGATCTATTTATGAGTTTTTGACCTAGCTTGGTGCCCTAAAGAACCTAGGGTTTACCCTGGGTAGCATCCTCAAAATGAAGGGAAGTTTTTGGGCAGTTTCCCACGAGATATGTTACTGTGAAAAAAGGGTGTAGGTTGGGAATGTGATTGTAGAATCATGATTGTTGAATTATTGTCCAACATAAGAAGAAATTTTGATGATATACCAAGACAGATGGGCCACACGTTTATACTTCCTTTGACTATTCCACTCAACCCAAATGCATAGATAAGGGTTTTGGAAGACCACCAACTTGAAGAAGACATTAATGAGTTGTTAAAGCATTTGAAGAATCTTTTTAAAGTAATTTCTCTCCCAAAAAGAGACAA
>ML828863.1:10286-21267 GCA_009831015.1 Picea engelmannii
TACATTTGATGGTGTTTGTGCACAAATTTTCTAATATCATATGTGATTTAACATTATCTCTGTATCATAGGATCTTTAATATTTATCTCATATCTTTAATCTTTATTTCATTCGTGATTGTGCTTGCTCCAGATTGGATGGAAGTCATGTGAGTAATTTTTTTTTCATCCATTTGTGAATTTCTTTGAATTGTTATGAAAAAGAATTGCATTTTGTCTCTTTGGGAATTTATGTTCAAAACTGTTTGATATCTTTAGTTCAAAACATGAGTTTCTCTTGGAGTACCAACCAACATTGGAAATTTCACTGCCATGCTCGATGTTGACAATGCGTTCACCCTCAAATTATATGTTAATGTCAATTAATGTATATAGTTGAAGAGGTCCACATGTCAACTAGTTTAGGTTTGCAACCTTTCACATCTAAACCCCTAAGCTAAAGAGAAACTTAATATTAACTAAAAGCAACCTAAACACTTTCACAACATTTACATTTCCTTGCAATTTATTTTCAAGTATTTACATTCCATTCATTTCTATGCAAGTTATTTTCATGTGTAAATATTTACATTGATTTAGTTATAAGTATTTTTTTCATCATTACTCTTCTTGCAGATATTGGCAACGCACATGTGTTTTGTGACCACTCTGCTAATTTTACACAAGGAATTCTGTATGCCACATCCCAATTTAGAGTCTTTAATAGCCTTGTTCGAGACGTGCCCCAAACTAGGTTTAACACTTATGTGTTTGGCCAAAGTCTAGACATAGTATACCACATGTCAACTATACTTCTACTCTTTGGTTTATCAACATTCGTACACTCCTTGTTTTGTTCGAGGCTACCATTAGTCCGGGAGGATCCTTTGTGTGTTTTGCATCCATTTTCACTATCATATTTTCCAATGAAGGGTGTTGGTTAAACATTCTATCTTTTGAGTTTTTTTGGCCGAAATCCGATGATGAAAATTTGGACAAAATCACTATTTTTTGTTGTTTAAATTGTAGTTTTAAATGCATAAATGGATTTAAGGTGCTGAAAAACTCTAGGGTACTCAGATTATACAAACTTAGCCACTCAAATCTGCAGATCCAACCATTCAGCACTAGATTTTAGGCAAAATCAAACGAAAACAGTTATCGGAAAACAACCAAAAGGTAGAACGTTTAAACTACTGCCCAATAAAGTATCTACTATGAATAAAAATGTATGCCCAAGTCCTTTTCTTTTATGCCTTCATGATGTAGCAGATTAGAAGCCTAATATCTTAGATGGCACATGGCAAAGTTTGGTTTTAAACTATAAATATCCCATATTTTCAACTATTTGAAGTTGATTTTGTGAGTATCACAAGCTTTGGATATTTAAGGACACGATGTGAGAGTTGTATGGAGCAATCATTGTTACAACAATATTTCAACTTATTGTAAGTTATAGTGGTCTAATGTTAGTTTTGCATAGCTAAGTCAATAGGCTCAATATTTCAACTTATTGTAAGTTACAGTGGTCTAATGTCAGTTTTTCATAGCTAAGTCGATAGTCGTCTCCTTTTTTACAAAGATGTTATTATTGCAATTCTATTTCCGTTAAACTATTATTATTGCTACTAGCAATTGATAACACTTAGTTATTTAAGTAGGGGAACTTTTCATGGCCAAGTATGTTAATATTTCATTTACATTGATATTATAATATGTTTCCATTTGAAATTAAGTCTTATTAGTCCCTTCAGGTTGGGGGACTATTAGTAACCAGTTTTATTTTTTTTCAATTAGTTTGGCACTAAGAACAATGAATTTACGTTGTTTTAACCCAAAGTTTCGGAGGTTCATACAATCTAAGTTAGAAATTCATAAAATTTTAATCTACTTTTCAATTGGACTTCTTATTTGACCTCTTCCCGAGGCATAGGCGGATAAAATATTAGCTTATCTTTGGTTTAAAGGACACATCTGTGTACTATTTTTACACAAAGAAGTAATGCTAGAGATAAACCTAACATTACTTCTTAGCATTAAATGTTTTATCTATCCATAGTCCATATCCGATGTTGATCTCCTATTGCCACCTGCACCACCATGCCAACGTGTTGGTTCTTTGTCTCACAGAAAAGCACCTAGACACACAACATCCTCCTATGTTTTCTTTCTTCAGGTTGGCCACTCTTCCTCTAATCCCTATATTTCCTCTATCCCTTTCTTCAAGATGGTCGCTCTTCCTGTGGTCCATGTATTTCCTATATCCATGCTGACTCATGTACATGCATTTCCTCTGATCCCTACAGACTTATATACATGCAGGATGGAGGTTAATGCGTGATGGAGGTTAGCACGAATCGAATATTTCAATGCCAGCTGCATGCAAATGGAAATACCATATCAGAGATAATTTTTTGGTGCACATCTTTACATTTTTTGACTAGCACGATGCCTTTACATTTTTTGACCAGCACAATGCTTGCATCCCATTGAAATTCAATGAATTCTTTATTTCAGTTTGACTATATTTGATTTTGGTTTTCAATAAAAACTTTGTTAAATTCATTTACTCATTTACAAATATGACTACATACGAAATATTTAGTTGCAGACAAAAATCTAGAAATATACAACTCCTACCTCTTGGCCTCAGGCCCTTTGTATTATCCTTCCTCGAGGCCGCAACAATGGCCTACATGGCCTTCTCCAGCTATAATGTGTGCCCTTCTATGTGATCTAGATTTAGACTGTTACCTTCTATGTGATCTACATTTAGAATGTTATCTGCTATATGGAATATACATAGATTAAAACATATACACTCTATACTACTATTATTACCAATATGCTAATTTATACATATTCTGACTACCAGTCTATATTATTACTAACATGGTGACTTAACTAGTCTGATGGTGTATTGACTAGGGGTTTCTATTTTTTTGGTGGTTGAGGGTATCTATATGAGGATTTTGTCAGTAAATGCAAGATATCTCCTAATGGATTTGGTCTCTAATATATCCTTTTCTCTCAACGAATCAAGTTTCTAGTTCAGTCCCGATTTAGAAGGATGGAAGGTGTGGGGTAACCCGAAAGGAAGAGGGGGTAACTAAAAGGTGTGTTAATGAGACGTAACTGGGTGCTTGCCTAAGAACCACATAGCTACGTTGGAGCATTCTGATTCACTCACTCAACCTCAAAATCCAAATTAGTAAATCTAAAATAGAACATTTGTGGGTACAAAGCCCATCCTTGCAATAGCATATGAATGACCAAGTTGAATCCGCAATGTTTACTATGTGAATAGATACCACTTATCGATGGACATATGGATAAAAAGTTGGACATTTTCACAGCATTTTCCAAACTCCAAAAGGCGATAAAATCCAGTTGTGTTGGTTTCCATAGCAACGTCATACCTAGACCATTGCATTTACGGTGAGCAGATAACCCACAGTATGCATTACTAGTTGATACAGTATTAAAAAAAATTATTTACTGTAATGAAGTGGGCTGGTTTGATCAAAATTCTTCAAATAAAATTACACATTTAATATCAATCAAAGTCACAAGATATATATTAGCCATTTTAAATCATACAAAAACATTTCATCAAATGTAGTAGTGGTTGCCAAGCTGACAATGATATCTGCTTCACATGATTTGCAACCTTTATCTCTTCGTGTAGTTGTAGAAATCGTAATAGACAGTAGCATTACATTTCCAGAGTTGTCCTCCTGTGGAGTTGAATGCATCCCGAAAAGGTGTATTGCACATGTACACGTCTATAGTTTGGTTCTTTTTACTCAAAACGTTGAAGAGGGAATATCCATATTCCGAACAAGGTATCTGAAGATTATTGTTGGGACGACCCAAAAATTTACAGTTCTCGCCCCAGAATCTGGATAACTGGAGTTGAGTTTTGTACACAGTTGATCTGAAATCCCGGGAGACCGCATCCACGCTTTTGTACACCAAAAGGAATTATTGGGCGTCCAAGAATAACAAGCAACACACATACATGTTCAATTGAATTTGTATTCATGGGGGTCTTTGTCTCCCTTTTTGTCACATTGAAATCACTTCGGAACAGTTCATGGTTGTCCCACACCAAGGCTCTCTATGTCTACGTTCTAACTCTCCTCAGCAATCAATGTCCCTGCTTCTTCCTTGAGAGTCTGGGGCTACTCTCTTCCTTCATAGTCCGGAGCTTCCCTAGAACTCGAAACTTAGAGGATGTATCAAACCTTGAGCCACTTGGGCGAAAACAACAATAGGTCATGCACTCTAGAAAATTCATGCAAATCACTACTTGAACAATTGCAAATTACAGACACTTATTGGAATGCCCAATTGATTTTAAACATCAAATCAATTACAAGTCATTTACTATCCACACGTCTGCCACCGACAACACCGTCAAATGAAAAATTCCAAGTGTAAATTTACAGTAATTTACATAATTCATATACAACAATTAATGGAGGAAGTGGGTGAGGCAATAAATTCCACAATTCCTATGGTATTTTGAAGAGCAAAGGGCAATATTTTTCCAAAAGTGTAATTAAGAATTACAATAAAAATGGAGTTCGGAAGGGCCTCTCAAATATTGCACTATTTTACTGTTGGAAATAGTGCAGGGAACCCAAACCATTAGGGCAGGGATGCATGTGTGACGTTGAGCCGAGGATCCAAGAAAAACACCATATGGCCTTACATCATAAGGCTAATTTTGTTAAGATATTCCTTGCCTATTTATCATTCCCTAATTATCCAAAATATTATGTAATTGAAATGACGACAACACTAATCTAAATCCCTATAATGATGCACCATAGTTAAGCAATCAATATACGGTGCATGTATTAAGTCCTTACCCATTAAGTTGTCGAGCTATAGTATGGTGCACTCACATATTACCATTAAGATATAAGCTATGCACTAATATTAATTACGGTGCATTCGTATTAACTTGATTGCTTCCATTGGCCTATAAGGGAATTAAAGTATTCCTTACACATTCATAGTATTATTTGTAATTACTACAATACTCTTCGCACTACATTATTACTACAATACTCTTAGCATTTTAGTGGTACACTTACGTCTTCACCATGTGTTGAATATGTAAAGTCAAAATATACATACTAAAAACAAAAAAACATGCATCATGGAGCTTTCTCCCAAGCACTTGTTACTTCACTTTTTTGATGTAGCGATTTGCTAGAAATCAAAGCTCTTTCCCCCCAAAAAAAATACAAGTTAACAAAAAATAAAACCAAAATACAATATAACAAAAAATTATTTTGGCTAGAGTAAAATAATATGTATACAGAAAAAAAAACCTCTTTATAATGAATATAAATATATATATATATATATATATATATATATAATTGAATAATTGAAATATTAAGTTATTTTTCTTATTTTTAAATAAAATTGAAAATTTACTATGAAATTTAAACCAAGTTATAAAATTAGGCAATCCTTTAAGATTAGTATAAATATTTTTATAATTATAATTTCAATTAGGTGATCCTTTAAAATTGGTAAAGCATTTTTAGAATTATAATTATAATTAACTCATTAAAATAGTATTGGTAAAATGTTAATGTTTTCAAATAAAATTAAAAATTATAATATTAAATTCATAATCGTTATTTTTATATTTATAAAAAATAATGATAAATGTTTAGGTTTATCACATATTTTATAGGTTTTATAAGAAGAGATTATGTAAAGTTGGGATGATTATCTATATTTAAAATATGATTAATAAATAAATTAATCATAAAAATGAAAAGATAAGTTGATTAATTTTTTCATAAAAATAATGATGAATTAAAACTCATCATCATCAAAATTTCTAATATATATATATATATATATATATATATATATATATATATATATATATATATATATATTCATAAAAATGAAAAGAGAAGTTGACTAATTTTTCCATAAAAAATAATGATCAACTAAAACTCATCATCATCAAAATTTCTAAAAAACAAATATGTGTTAATTTAATGTTAGCCAAATTTATAAAATAATTTTAAAATTTATAAAATATTACTAATATTTATATTTTTAAAATGCATTAATACTTTGAGGATAAAAATCTCTAAAACTTCTAGACTTACCAAAAAGTTATGGTTTGTTAAAATTTTCCTTGTTCCATATATTTAATATGTGTACTTACTAATAATTTACAATTCCTTAAAATTAATTGTGTTCCATTTATCTCATAGTGTTTTTTATAACAAAATTTGAAAAATCATATTATTTAAATTGACATCTAGACTACATGGATATTTATATTAATTAAGAATAGAACATAAATTTTGGAGTTGTAATATTTCTATTTGTAGATCATATACTAGATATGTATGTTGACTAGGTCTACCTATTTTCCCCTCAAAATGTTCTAACATTGTGTTGCTTGCTGTAATTTGAAGATTTAGATAAAGAATATTAAAATTTTATCTTAATGATATGTGTTCTAGATCATCAATTTTATTTCTCAATATAGAATGGTGTTGTAGACTCTGGAATAGAATGTTATCTTGACATTTCCTCCCCTATTATGGGAATCCTAAACCATTTCTCAAAGAAAAAATATAGTGAGAGTCAATGTTCCACTGAAACATTGGCCTAAGGTTCTTAAGTAATTATGGAAGAAAGTGCATTTAGCATTAATATTGTCAATTTGAATTAACTATAACTTAATGCTTGCAATATATTATTGGATTGATGAAGATGGTGAATGATTAGTTTGAATAGACATTAAATTATCAATGTACATATTCTAAATCATAGAAGAATTATAAGAAAATACAAATTCCTTAAACTAAGCATGGTAGCAATTTTTTTCTTGTAAAGTTTGAGAGAAGTTTAAGATATTTTGAATGTACTAGAAAATATAACTCGTATAATCCATTTTGTAGTGATAGTAACATAAAATAGATTTCTCCCATAACAAATTGAGATAATTTTGTAGTGATAACACCATAAAATAGAGTCCTCCCATAACAAATTAAGATCGAGAGATGAAAAGAAGAACTAACTATGTCCACTTCACCATTTATCTCTCATATCCCCCATGAAGTCCAATCTCATATACTAAGTTCCTCATAACCTCATGGTTTCATTCAAGGCTGCCAATGGTCTTAATCCCCTAGTGTAACATCCCGCTCTTGCGCGCACCGAGCGAACTTATTCTTTGAGGACACTTGCTTGCAAGTGATCCAGATTATTATACTATTGGGCATTTAATTATGATTATGAGGCATAATGGATTGATGACATGCTATTTTGTTGTATTGACATAGACAGGTGCTATTGACTCAGTTTTACTGAGTGTGCAGGATTTTGGAACTCGAGGATGCAGAGGCATCGATGAAATCCCTTGGACTCTGAACCGAGTCAGGGAGTGGACAAATGGGGTTTGATTGTTGTATATATGACCTATGTGCATCTAATTAGATGTTATGATTGTGGATTTTATTCTGACACAATTCGTTGATGATGCAGGTTGACGACAACTTACCGACCAAACTCACATGTGGAGTAGAGGGGTCATGCATGATAACCAAAGACGTTGAGGGAGAGGTGTGGACAACAGCCCTGCCACAGCCTACTAGCACTCTACACTAGCCAATTTTAGTTTTAAATGAAAAGGGAAAGAGGGAAATTTAAAAGAATTAGGAAACTAGGAAAAAACAAGAAACATAAAAAGAAAGGGAAAAAGAAGGAAAAAGAAGAAAGACTAACTTAGTAAGGTATCTAGCATTTAAAAACTTTCTAAATTAAACTCAACTAGTAAATTAGTAAGGGGGTGAGTCATTAAAATGTGTAAGGGAATATGGGGACACCTAGGAGCGATTCTAGGAATGCTTGCAGGTGGGTGAGGGAAATATGAGTAATTAATTAATTAATGAAATTAATTTATGGTGCAATGAAGGGGATGTGTGACACATGTAAGGGGAGGATTTTTATGAATTAAATTATTGAACAATAAATTAAATAGGAATTTGGGATAGTAAATGACTTAGAAACTCTATATAAAGGAGGGAGGAGGAGGATGATGGATCTCTTCTATGATGCGTAATGTTACGCTGCAGAATTTTAGACTTGACTGACTTAGCTTGTGGGAGTTGGGATACCCAGCTATGTGAGGAGTGGTAAATTGGCTTTGCAAGGTGAGCTGGGAGCTAGTTGTTCTCTAGTTTAGTGTGCATGGCTCCTTTTCAGCTCGGGGGGCTAAGGGGGAAGAAGAGTACCCATAACGTTGGCTGGGAGGTATCGGTGAAGTCTCATCGATCAGCAAGTGGGAGCTACACGGAGCGCACAGGACAATGACTCAAAGTAGACGACTTGGGCTACGGTACGCTTCGTTTATTTCTGTATGGTAGATTATTATTATACTTTATGCTTTTAATTTTGTACTTTTATTTGGGTAAATAAAATGTTGACTTAGCATTTCAACCGAGAACTTAATTTTCCCCATAAGCCTTAAGCTATCTATTTCACTTGATTCCCTTGGCTTTTGATCCCTGACTGTTGTGACTGTCTTACTGGTTTTATCGATTTGTTGTGATGGGTTGTGATTTACTTCATCCTCATGCCTAGTTCGTCAGTCCACGCCTGAGCAGTCGGCCAGGAGCCGAATCGACGGTCGTCACTTCTGTGCACAATGACCTATAGATTCTAATGCCCTTCTTTTCTATGTGTGGATGATGAGCGAAGGATGTCTTGGCCCCGCTGTCTACCCCTGTTGGTTGTCCCTGGTTGAGTGACTGTCTTGCACCTTGCTGGGCTTGATTACCTCTGTGGTGGTTTTTCTTCCTGCAGTAAACCTCTTATGATCCTCTGCGTTAATCCCTGCGTTTAATACCCTTCCTGGCAATTATTTAAGGTTGAGTTTATAATGCTTCTCCTAGCGATTTATTGTGTGTTTTTCCTTACTTCTGGTATGCCATTACTCTACAATTTTATTTTGCATTTTTCTCTTTTATCACCCTTAATAGCAAATTCTACTCGGCAGCCTTACCCATGCCATTGTCGTGACAGTGCGAAAGTGACACCCCACTTACTCACCTTACCTAGCCACTATTATTGGTGTCTTCAATGAGAATGGTACCATTTCCTTTTTCCTATGTATTGATTGAGATTTATTGTCTTTAGACTACACTTTTAACATACCTTGGACAACGAATAATGGTTTTTCCTGTGAAGTCTTGTTACTTCGGTTATCACTTGTAACTCTGCTTTTTTTTTTCTTGTGTTAAACCTCTTCTCTTCTTGACTATTGACGCCATTCACCCATGTGATTTAACCTACTGCTATTCACCTTACTCATGAATTTACTACCCAATACGATTTTAATGTTTAGAGAAGATTTAGTTATTTAGAAATGAATGTTGGTATTCAGTTACGATTGAAATATTGCTCTACGATTTCTGAAGGCGTTTTCATTGCTGGATCTCATTGCTCTGCGTTTTTATTTATTGATGCATATCCATTGCTGAGTATTGCTCTGCATTTTTATATTGATTCATTTAATTGCATGGATATATTGCTTGTGTATCTGGCAATTTTTCCACTCTTTAAGACAACAATCGTAGCTTCTATATCTAGTGTTTTTTCCACTTCTTAAGACTGCATTTCGTTTTTATTTACAGGGATATTTTTCCACTCTTAAAGACAACAATCGTTGCTTGTGTTTACTTGGCGATTTTGGCCATTTTAAGACTGCAATTCGTGGTTTCTTACCTGGCGATTTTGCCACTTCTTAGGACTGCATTTCGTTTTTATTTGAAGGGTGAATTTTCCTTGCGATTTTATACATCTCGCTTGTTTTTTTCCCTCCATCGATGCCTATGCATTACTGGTTAATAGGGGCGTATTGGTGGGAGTTATCTTGTGTAACAACGGAGTTTATTGACAACGAGATTTTTACACAATGGTTCTCTTTTGTAACCAACGATTTTACTTGATCTCTGACTGTTTCTTTTTTAGAGTCGTGATTATCTGACAGTGATGGCATAAGTTGTGTGGAAACATTCTTTTTATTTTTGTATGACAGAGAAATTGTAGTCTAGGAGTGAATTGAATTGACAGAGAGCAGAAACTCCATACAGTTAGACCGCAGGTTCTTAATCTTATATTCCTTTAATTTTATTTTAGTTGGTGATGTTGACAATGCTTACCTTGGGTAGCATGCCATTTTGGTTAGTTGACAACCCTTCCAAATTTGTCCCAGTGCTAAGACATCAACTTCACCCAATGTATGAAACCAACGAGTGCATCTTGCCTATGTGAGTGGGGTCCTTAGTCTATTGTGCATGGATTTTATTAAAGTATAGTAAGTTTGATCTTGGTGTGTGTGGTTTCTTCATATAAAATGGTTTATAAAGCGATACCTTACCAAGATTTAAACTAGATATTTTACAGTAGCGATTTAGCATTTATGATAGACAATCTCTTCTTTTAACAACCCTTAAATAGACAACCTTTAGATTAACTTAGACTAGATTTGTCTATCTAGTTTTTGTATTAATTAAATCAAACTTATTAAATTAGAATGTAATTATTGTTTATAGTGTTAGTATTGACTTAATTAGACTTGCTAAATTTTATTTGCATTTAATGTTAAATTAGATGGTACATTGATGACCAAATTGTAATTTAGACTTGCTTAATTTGATTTCTATTTAACCTTAAATTAGATGGTACATTGATTACCAAATTGTAATTTAGACTTGCTCCATTTGATTTGCATTTAATGTTAAATTAGATGGTACATTAATGACTAATTTGTAAATTAATATCGTTAACAAGTGTGATAATTGTAGCTTGTACATTGATATTGTTAATGTTGTTTATGAAGTTAATTGCTAAGTTAGATTGTATTTAGTGATTAATTTAGAATTTCCAATTTAGATTGTAATTAATGTTAAATTAGATTGGCGTTGTAATGTACCTCAAAAATGTCA
>ML828863.1:21754-47882 GCA_009831015.1 Picea engelmannii
TATATATATATATATATATATATATATATATATATATATATATATATATATGGCCACGAGAACAAATCTACACCCATAGTTGCAAGGAATTGGCTTAATGGTAAGCGCTTAGCATTAATATACATAGTTCTGATTATTGGTGGGTTCCCTTTACGAATTATCCAAGGTTAGTAACGTTCAAACCCCTTTACACCGTAGAGTTTGAGTAACGCGAACTTATGTTACATCGACTCAATTAAACGAATTTTCAACGAACCTTCTTCTCGAACGATAAGTTAACTAAAATCAAAACAATTGACGTATACGTGTGCCAACTTGTCGATTCTCGAAAGAATTCATTTACTTCACGAATTTATTGATGTGAAAGAGTGGATTACTGTCAGATGGGAGTTAAGGCTCTGCCTCTATAGTTTTAATGGCCAACATGTGTGTGCGAGTTATGATGCTCTTTCCCGACCCTTCATCCATTCCAATCACGCCAACTCTGCCCTTATCACATGGCTAGACCATCCTTCGTACTTCCAACATTTAAACTGAGTAGATAAGGCTTCCGGTAGGGTTTTAATGTGTTCGTTGTCTCGAATGTCGGTAGTAAAAGAAAATCCTAGGTTTTTATGTCTTGAATGTCGTTAGTTTTCTTATGGTCTCCTTGCTGAAGTAGGTTGGAATATTAAACCTTTTGTAAGGTTGCGCATAGTTTTAGTTTGGAGTAAATTTCTTTTATAGAATAAAGAAAACCCATTGCAGGTTCTTTCTTGTCTGGTATGTCAAGGGAATGCAATTCTTTGTGTCTGAAATCCCTAGGGTTTTGTAACTTTCGGTTATTCTACCCCTTACCGCCTGTAAGTCGAGGCCTGTATCTAAAAATTCGGTAGACTGTACGAGAGTTCATTTTCGGGAAGGAAATGGTCCCATTGTGTAATACATAACACATTGTATTTGTCTTTCCTTTCTGGTAAAGAAGTGATTCCATATTCTTATAGTTTCATCAAACTTCAACTGGTTCTTCGCATATGTTGTTTTCCTTTATGTCTGATATATTCTATTTGGTGTCCTTAAATTATGACCTAAACCAGTAAAGATATCCTATGGTATATAAAGTCCTTTGAGCTTAAAGTAGTTATTTCCATTATCGCAGTCTACCCATTTGGAATTCAATGAAAGGAAATATCTCTATATTGATTGTTGATTTGCAATTATTCTTTGTGTTTTGGTTTCATTAAATCCATTGGCTGCTGTGTAATTATTTCCTTCTTGTTAGTTTTACTCATTTAAAAGACTTGGTATATATCACTAATGATGGGCCCTGTTGATGCGAGGGTACCCATCAGGGAGTCATTGGACCCTCCTCCCTCGTCCCGGACACCTATCCATCCTGAAGCGACAAGGAAAGGACATGAGTCTGTAAGTCATAAGTTGAGTGCCACTCTAGAATAATAAATTACTGCATTTATCATCCTGTTGATATTTTCCGTCTATCTTTCTTTTATATAAATGCTAATATTTTAAATGATCAATCTTTCCAGAGCTTTCGTTTGCGCGAAAATTCATATGTTTTGTTCCTGCCCTCGGTGCAAAAGGTATTTGAGTTCCCTTTGTAAACCCTTCAAGAGTTCAAGCAGTGAGGGACACGATTTCAATTCAGATTCATAAATGTTCAGTATAGTTTCGTTCGATTTCCTGTAGTGGCTGGAAAGAGGAGAATTCTCAATTGTAATCTTGATTTTTTTTGGTCTGGTTACTATATGTAATAACTTTTTAAAAGATTAATCTACAAGACTTTCACCTGTCTATTTGAAAGAATGTAATGACCATTGGATGATTTTATTTGAGTCTTCTCGCCATTCTGGTCCCATCCTATACTTGAAATTTATTTACCGTGGTTGTCGTCTTAATTTGCATATTCAATATCAAATGTCCGTATAGTCCGAACTTGAAGCTACGCACTGTATGGAAAAAATAACTTATATATTTATGAAGGTACACATTTTGTAAATCGAATCTATATACAGACATATTCATATCATATCTATTATGCTATATGAGTCTTCCATATTGTTTTGATTTACTTCGATATTTTTGTGAATTCTGTGACTTTGTATCTTCCCCACTGTAGGATATGAAAGTGTATTTTCTTCCTTATTTTCGATTTTCGTTTTAGCATGGATATGATTGAAAGTCTGATTTACTTAATAGGTTTTTTGTATATTCCTTCACCTACAGGTCCGTAAGCATATGACCGTATGCACATGGCTACATTATTTAAATTCATTTACACTGTATAGATAAATAAATCTTGGGCTGCAAAACAATTTATTGAGAGGTTTCAGATTCTCTATTTAGTATTTCATTTATACAGTTGTAGTTACATGTCTATTGGAACAATTTATTATTATTATTATATATATATATATATCGTGGAATAAATAATGTTTTTGTATTAGATCTCATTCAATTCTATGTGAGAATGGAAGTCTCGAATAAGTGTTATGATCCTGAAGTTTTGCTTATCGTCTGAAGTTTTACTTATAGAAATGTACAAACACATGTATATGAACTTGATTTCAGTCCCATTTATATATATAGATAGTTCTGCATAATGAGTTTCAGTATACTGGGAAATTATCCTACAGTTTTACCATCGTATAATAGTAATTTAGCATACAGAATGAACATTTCCAGAATTTAGTCATACGTACCCTTTCAGCGAACATATCAAATAAAAGGGAAATTTATAACATTTGTTCATTATTTAAACCAACATAAAAGAGTCACTCATAATTAAATTCTTTTGAGGTGTTTGGTCATTTGTTCTAAGCTTCACACAATCGAACAGATTTCATCCATGGTAATATTTCAATTCAGAATGAATAGATCCATTACATAAGTTATTTAATCATTCAAATAGAGAAGGAATAGGTTAACATATATGAACCAGTTCACTGGAAGACAAAGGGAACAACCATGTTCCTCCCAACCTTATAACAGGGCAACCAAATCACTTGTCCTATTCTCCCCCTAGCATGACCATGAATCCATGAGGGATAACTCGAAACTCCTCCTCAGCAAATGCCTTTCAGTTTCAGCATTCTTTTCCTTGCCTCACACTCAACAAGTAGTGTTCATAACAACAAGAAAACAATAATTTTTTCCCCAGCATACTAGGCAACGTCCTGCCTCCTCACATATGCCATATATTCAACAACAAAAGTGCCTAGGTCTTTTTCCCTCTTGGGAATTTTCGTAGCTTTCCATATCTCTGATTTTCAGGGGCTTCCCATGGTCAAATTCTAGATTTTCCACTTGTAACAATCAGCCCTGAGGTAGTTCCAACATGTTCGCCACTCATGGAGTCATGGTCAGCTGATTTCAACATGGTTGTTCCATTTGTCCTCCTGCAATAATTGTAAAATATTTTGTTTCATACAAGGGTCATAGTCAAGTAGTTAGTTGGGTCAAATAAGATCTCTTCCCAACAGTCATAATCATTAATTACAATTAACCAAATTCGAAATTTGGAATTTCCATAAGTGGCAAAAATTTTCCAATTTCGAATTTACCAAAAAACAAAATAATTTTCCTAAGAATTTTCCAATTCAAAAATAATTTATTTTTGGGGATGTTACATCCTTTCCCCCTTCAATAAAACACTGTCCTCAGTGTTCGTTCCTTTCCTGGAACATGATTGGATGAGATTTATGCAAATGTCCCTCCAACTCCCAAGTGGCCTCCTCAGGGCTAAAGTGCTTCCATTGCACCTTTACCTGAGCAACGACTCTGTTCTGAAGTGTTATTTATCTCTGGTCCAGAATGCACAGGGGTTTCACCTAGAACTCTACTTCTGGTTCCACCTACACCAAGTTCCAATCGCTCATATGAGTAGGGTCATGAACAAAATTCTTTAACAAAGAAACATGAAATACATTATGAATTTTTAGATTGGCTGGAAGTGCAAGTTGGTATGCTACGGGTCCAATTCGAGCTAGTATCTCGAAGGGCCCACAGAACCTGGGTGCCAACTTGGAACAGTTCCCTAGCTTCAGTGAACTCTTCATGGCTTTGACTTTTAAGTAAACATGATCTCCCACTTAAAACTCCAAGTGTCTTCTTTTCTGGTCCGCATAAATTTTCTGTCTGTCCTGTGCCTCCTTTAAGTTTTGTTGTACCTTTCTTATCGTACTCTCCATTTCTTGGAGCATTTCTGGTCCAACCATGATTCTGTCAACTAGGTTATCCCAGCTAATTGGAGTTGTACACTTTTTGTTATACAATACCTCGAAGGGGCTCAATTTAGTCGAAGTTTGGTACCCATTGTTATATGCAAATTCTACCAAGTGTAGGTAGTCTTCCCACTTGCTTGGTTTTGTTCTTATGTACATGCAGAGCATATATTATATGATTTGGTTTGTTTGTTCAGTCTGTCCATCCGTTTGTAGATGATAACTCATGATGAAATTCAAATTAGTATTAATCCCTGCAAACAATTATTTCCAAAAAACAGATGTAAATTTTATGTCTCTATCCAAAATCATGATTTTAGGAATACCATGCAGTCTAAAAATGTCTTTCATGAATATTTCAGCGATGTTAATAGCCTTAAAAGTAGACTTTACAGGAATAAAGTGTGTATAATTACTAAGTTTATCGATTACCACCATAATAGAATCATTTAGTTTCTAAGTTTTAGGAAAACATGTAATAAAGTCCAACGATATAGTCTCCCATTTCCATTCCGGTACTGGTAAGGGTTGTAATAGGTTGGCTGGATGTCGAAGTGTTGTTATCATTTTTTGGCATCATGGATGACCAAAATATGGTTTCTTATGCACTTCATCCAAAACTATTAACTTTAATTCTGCCGAATCTGGTATGTATATTCTGTTTTTAAATTGTAGTAGACCATTTTTATCGATACTTAGATCTGATTTGTCTGAATTCCCTGTAGTATCCTGTAATTCTGCCACTGTTTGAGTGTAGTTCTCGTCGTTATTACCTGCAGTCTTTATCCTTTGTTCACGATCGCTTTATTCCCTACTAACATTTATTTCAAATAACCCATGAACTCTTTTGCTTAAAGCATCAACTACTTTATTTTCCTTACCTTTGATATGTCTTACCTCAAAGTCAAATTTGCTCAAGAAGGCTAGCCACCTTGCTTTCCTCACATTAAGGTCTAGCTGACTAAACATAAATTTCACACCACTGTTGTCTGTCAATAACATAAACTTCCTGCCCATTATGTAGTGTTGCCACATTTTTAAGGCATGTATTACAACTGCCAATTCTAAGTCATGAGTGACATAGTTTTGCTCGTGTTCCTTTAGTTTTCAGGACTCATAGAAAATAACATGCCCTTCTTGGGTTAGGACACCAGCTAGTCCTTCTTTACTCGCATCTACACAGACAATGAAGTCTTTTTTTGGATATGCTACCTTTAAAATAGGTGTGGTTGTTAACAACTCCTTTAACTTATTAAAATTGTCTTGACATTTCTGTGACCAGTTAAACTTGGTCCCTTTCTTTTGTAGCGATGTGATAGGGTAAGCAATTTTGGAAACCATCTATATAAATATGTGGTAATATCCAGTGATTCCCATGAATGACTGGATGTTCGCTACATCCTTCAGTACTGACCATTCCATAATGGCCCTTATTTTCTCAGGATCGACTACAATGCCTTCTGCAGATATTACATGTCCTAGGTATTGTATTTTCTTTTGATAAAAATCGCACTTATCGAATTTCACATACAGTTTGTGCTTCCTTAAGGTTTCCAAAAATATTTTCAAGTGCTCTTCGCGTTCCTCTTCTGTTTTAGAATAGACCAGAATATCGTCAATAAAAACCAACACGAACTTGTCCAAGTACTAACTAAAAATAATATTCATTAAACACATGAACGTGGCCAGTGCGTTAGTTAGTCCGAAAGGTATAACTACAAATTCGCAATGTCCATATCTTGTTCGAAAAGCTGTTTTTCTTATGTCCTCATCTTTTATCCTAACTTGGCGATAACCATATCGTAAATCCAATTTCGAAAAGATCTTTGCCCCACCTACTTGATCGAACATATCATGTATCCTAGGTAAGGGGTACTTGTTCTTAATAGTAATTTTGTTTAACTGTCTATAATCGATACATAGTCCTAGGGTTTCATCTTTATTTTTCACAAAGAGGACCGATGCTCCCCATGGTGAAACACTCGGTTTGATATACTCTTTATCCAATAATTCCCGTAGTTGAATTTTTAGTTCTGTCAATTCCGACAAACTCATTCGGTAAGGTGCTTTAGATATAGGGGTTGGACTAGGTAGAAGGTCCATAGAAAAGTCTATCTCCCTCCGTGGGGGTAGTTCAGGTATTTCATCCATAAACACATCTCTAAAATCATGTAATATGGAAAAATCCTCCAAGTTGGGTTTATCTTCTTTTTCTAGCAGGTTTGTTACTTGGATGACATAAACTTGACAACCCTTCCTTAAGCATTTCTTGAATTGCATTGTTGAAACTTGTCTAACTGATACTAGTTTTTGTATACCTTGAACTATCCTAGTGGTGTCATTTTCATCTTTATACGTAAGTGTCTTTTCATAACAATCTAGCACTGCTTTATGCCTTTCTAGCCAATCCATTCCGATAATTACATCATTAGATCCTAGCGGTAGAATATTCAAATTTGTCCTTATGCTTTGACCACCTAAACTGAACTCATAATCAGAAATAAAATCAACCACTTTCCTTTTAGTTCCTGTTGCTAGTTGTACCAGCCATGATTTTGCGTGTCTCATTTTCTTAAGTTTATTTGACTCTACTACACCAGGGGTGATATAACTTAGTGTAGCTCCAGGATCAATTAAAACAGAAATTCGAGTGTTATTGATTTTACCTTCAATTTCCACCACAGAGGACTGGTGGTCAGCTTGTCGACCATCTACGACTACATTGATTCGATGTAGGCTTCTGCCTACGTCCCCTACTGTAGAGGCTTCTTGTAAGTTGTGAACAACAGTTCTATTTACTGAAATCAAGCGTGGATTGTTCCTCCTTAGATGAGGTTCTCCACATTCCCAACATTTTAACGGTTCTAGGGGTTGTCTCCAAACTTATTTGTTCCCAGATTTACAGGTTTACGGCCTCCTTGCGTGCTTGGATTGTTGGAGTGAAAATATTTCCTTGGAAAGCTTTTTGCTGCATTTCGATAAGGGTCTAGTTGGTATCCTTTCTTCCGCTAGTTCATTTGGTCTTGTTTCTTGTCTTTCCAAGCCTTGGGAAATTATGTCCGCTGCTTGTATTGGTCGTAACACATTCGGTCTTTTCTGAATACTTCACTCAAGGACTTGGGTTTATCAAATTCGATTATGTCCTTGTAGGACTTTGGTAAACAGCTTAGGAACCACTGGATTTTCACTTTATCCACCCGAATATAAGGTACAAACCTTAGTAATTCCAGGAATTTGTTTATCAGATCTTCCATAGCCATTTGACCAAGTCGAAGTTCATAGAATTCTTTCATTTTTCTTTCATAGTAAATTTCAGATAAGTACTATTTCTTAAAGTATTTCTCAAAGTCATACCATTCCATTTGTTTCTCCTTTAGGCCCTTGGCCAATTTCAGGGCTTGCCACCAAATGTTGGCTTTTCCTTTCAGATTATAGATGGCCATTCTAACTTTCATATTGTTGGAATAGTTGTATATCTGGAAATACTTCTTGATGTCTAGTAACCATGCTTTATCTTCCTCCCCTATTCTGGATTCCCCATAAAAGGTAGTTGGTTTGATTTTCTTAAATTCTCCCTCAAGGTGATCTACCTATTTTCTTTTCCTGTCTGTTTTTGTTTTATCTTCAGCTGAAGGTGTACCTTCAGATGAGCTATCCCCTCTTTCTTCTTTAGGACAATAATTCTTGGAGTGCCTTTTACTGACCTCTTCTTCCTGGTTATCATCCTTTGGGGGTTTCTTTGTCACTATACTTCACATCAAGACTTCGTTTATTTCTTGTTGTTCCTGCTGTGCCTTCTTCAGTTTCTCATTATCTGCTTTGAAAACCTGCAACTCAACAATGAGGTTTCTCATAGTTTCCAGAACTTAGGTAGGTGAGCTTCCATCACTTTTATGTCTCTGATCTTCAGGAGGTCCTCGTTCATGATTCCCATCGAGTCTAATTTCTGCATCATCCTGGGATGCCATGATTAACACAAAACATAAAATTTTTTATGTTTGTAACAACAATTGTTTTTGTTAGTTTTTGCATAATAAAAAATTAATGTACTAATTAAATACTTTGGCCCTGTTCAAGGTCCAAGTGTTGTAACCTTTGCTCTGATACCATATGTAATGTACCTCAAAAATGTCATAATTTTTTTTTCTATGAGGCATTAATTTCCAAGGGTTTTAGTACCTCCTCTTTGGTCTCCAACTTACTCATCTATACACATAAATATCTAAACTATAGACTAAACTTAGGAATTATAGTCCTAGTCTCTCTTTAAATAAGATATTCCTATGGGTTGCGCACAATACTATTAAATCTATCCATTTGAAAATGAATATTGCTTACCATATATATATATATATATATATGGCCACGGGAACAGATCTACACCCATAGTTGCAAGGAAGTGGCTTAGTGGTAAGTGCTTAGCATTAATATACATAGTTATGATTATTCATGGGTTCCCTTTACAAATTATCCAAGGCTAGTAATGTTCAAACCCATTTACACCGCAGAGTTTGAGTAACACGAACTTATGTTACCTCGACTCAATCAAACTAATTTTCAACGAACCTTCTTCTCGAACGATAAGTTAACTAAAATCAAAACAATTGACGTATATGTGTGCCAACTTATCGAGTCTCGGAAGAATTCATTTACTTCACAAATTTCTTGATGTGAAAGAGTGGATTACTGTCAGATGGGAGTTAAGGCTCTGCTTCTATCATTTTAATGGCCAACCTGTGTGTGCGAGTTACGATGCTCTTGCCCGACCCTTCATCCATTCCAGTCAAGCCAACTCTGCCATTGTCACATGGCTAGATTGTCCTTCGTACTTCCAACATTTAAATTGAGTAGTTAAGGCTTCCAGTAGGGTTTTAATGTGTTCGTTGTTTCAGTGTAAAGTATTTCAGAAGGCTCTGTGTGATATTTTCTTACTTGAGCATGTTGTCGATTTGGGGAAACGCTACCCAGTGGAACGATGCTACCACTCGTCTCCCTGGTAATATTTCAGTGAGCCTATGTTCTAGTTAAGAAGTGAAGTTTGGGTTCTTTATTACAGTGGGAGGACCTTCACATCAATATGACTTGTTTTATTTGAATCTCCCATTATTATTATTACTGTAACGTTTCTGGACTGCTTCCCGTTTTTTGTATGTAATGTTTTATGTAGATTAAAACCTGTAATTCCTTGAGAGGTCTCGTCCTCCTAAACCCCTGTTCTGACTTAGGGAATTTATACCTACAACATTTCTTTCATGTAAAAGCAAATCCTAGGTTTTTATGTTTCGAATGTCATTAGTTTTCTTATGGTCTCCTTGCTGAAGTAGGTTGGAATATTAAACCTTTTGTAAGGCTGTGCATAGTTTGGGTCTAGAGTAAATTTCTTTTACAGAATAAAGAAAACCCATTGCAAGTTCTTTCTTATTTGGTATGTCAAGGGAATGAAATTATCTGTGTCTGAAATTCCTAGGGTTTCGTAACTTTCGGTTATCCTACCCCTTACCGCCTGTAAGTCGAGGCCTATATCTAAAACTTCAGGAGACTGTACGAGAGTTCCTTTTCGGGAAGGAAATGGTCCCATTGTGTAATACATATCACATTGTATTTTTCTTTCCTTTCTGGTAAAGAAGTGAATCACTATTCTTATAGTTTCATCAAACTTCAACTGGTTCTTCGCATATGTTGTTTTCCTTTATGTCTGATATATTCTATTTGATGTCCTTAAAGTGTGACCTAAACCAGTAAAGATATCCTACGGTATATAAAGTCTTTTGAGATTAAAGTAGTTATTGCCATTATCGTGGTCTACCCATTTGGAATTCAATGGAAGGAAATATCTCTGTATTGATTGCTGATTTGCAATTATTCTCTGCGATTTGGTTTCATTAAATCCGTTGGCTGCTGTGTAATTATTTCCTTCTTGTTAGTTTTGCTCTTTTAAAAGACTTGGTATATATCACTAATGATGGGCCCTGTTGATGCGAGGGTACCCATCAGGGAGTCATTGGACCCTCCTCCCTTGGCCCAGACACCTATCCATCCTGAAGCGACAAGGAAAGGACATGAGTCTGTAAGTCATAAGTTGAGTGCCACTCTAGAATACTCAGTTACTGCATTTATCATCCAGTTGATATTTTTTGTCTATCTATCTTTTATATAAATGCTAATATTTTAAATGATCAATATTTCCAGATCTTTCGTCTGCGCGAAAATTCAGATGTTTCGTTCTTGCCCTCGGTGCAAAAGGTTTTCGAGTTCCCTTTGTAAACCCTTCAGAAGTTCAAGTAGTGAAGGAAATGGTTTCAATTTAGATTCATAGATGTTCAGTATAGTTTCATTCAATTTCCTGTAGTGGCTGGAAAGAGGAGAATTCTCAATTGTACTCTTGATTTTTTTTTTGGTTTGGTTATTATATGTAATAACTTTTTAAAAGATTAATCTACAGGACTTTCCCCTGTCTATTTGAAAGAATGTAATGACTGTTGGATGATTTTATTTTAGTCTTCTTGCCATTCTGGTCCCATCCTATACTTGAAATTTATTTATCGTGGTTGTCTTCTTAATTTGCATATTCAATATCAAATGTTTGTATAGTCCGAACTTGCAGTTACGCACTGTATGGAAAAATGAACTTATATATTTCTGAAGGTACACATTTTGTAAATCGAATCTGTATACAGACATATTCATATCATATCTATTACGCTATATGATTATTCCATATTGTTTTGCTTTACTTCGATATTTTTTTGAATACTGTGACTCTGTATAGATAAATAAATCTTGGGCTACAAAACAATTTATTGAGAGGTTTCAGATTCTCTATTCAATATTTCATTTATACAGTTGTAGTTACATGTATGTTGGAATAATTTATTACTTATAATATAGGGACATATATATATATATGTGTGTGTGTGTGTGTGTGTGTGTGTGTGTGTGTGTGTGTGTGTATGTATTTTTTGTTGTAGACATTCAATCTTAGTTCCTTCTATAATGTCTGCGCAGATCACCAACTATATATATATATATATATATGTATCGTGGAATAAATAGCGTTTCCATATTAGATCTCATTCAATTCTATGTGAGAATGGAAGTCTCGAATAAGTGTTATGACCCTGAAGTTTTACTTACAAGAATGTACAAACGCATGTATATGAACTTGATTTCAATCCCATTTATATATATAGATAGTTCTGCATAATGAGTTTCATTATACTGAGAAATTATCCTACAGTTTTACCACTTTATAATAGTAATTTAGCCTATATAATGAACATTTCTAGAATTTAGTCATACGTACCCTTTCAACGAACATATCAAATAAAAGGGAAATTTATAGCATTCGTTCATTATTTAAACCAACATAAAAGAGTGACTCAGAATTAAATTCTTTTGAGGCATTTGGTCATTTGTTCTAAGCTTCACACAATCGAACAAATTTCATCCATGGTAATATTTCAATTCAGAATGAACATATGCATTGCATCAATTATTTAATCATTCAAACAGAGAAGGAATAGGTTAACATATCTGAACTAGTTCGATGGAAGACAAAGGGAACAACCACATTCCTCCCAACCTTATAACAGGGCAACCAAATCACTTGTCATGTTCTCCCCCTAGCCTGACCATGAATCCATGAGGGCTAACTCAGAACTCCTCCTCAGCAAATACCTTTTAGTTTCAACAGTCTTCTCCTTACCTCACACTCAACAAGTAGTGTTCATAACAACAAGAAAACAATAATTTTTTCCCCAACATACTAGGAAGTGTCTTGCCTCCTCACATATGCCATATATTCAACAACAAAAGTGCCTAGGTCTTTTTCCCTCTTGGGAATTTTCGCAGCTTTCCAAATCCCTGATTTTCAGGGGCTGCCCATGGCCAAATTTTGGATTTTCCACTTGTAACAATCATCCCTGAGGTAGTTCCAACATGTTCCCCACTCATGGAGTCATGGTCAGCGGATTTCAACATGGTTGTTCCATTTTTCCTCCTGCAATAACTATAAAATATTTTGTTTCATACAAGTGTCATAGTCAAGTAGTTAGTTGGGTCAAATCAAATCTCTGCCCAACAGTCATAATCATTAATTACAATTAACCAAATTCAAAATTTGGAATTGCCATAAATGGCAAAATGTTTCCAATTTTGAATTTACCAAAAACGTAATAATTTTCCTAAGAATTTTCCAATTCAAAAATAATTTATTTTTGGGGATGTTACAGACGTTTATTGACTAAATTGTAATTTAGACATGCTAAATTAGAGTGTAAGTTATGTTAATTTAGATTGGTAATTATAGAGAAATTAGACTTGATTAATGGTTTGGGTGGTTGGCGAAGTCATGTAATGGCTTGCGCTCTCTTGTTGATGTCATATCACGTCTTACCGACCCGTTGCTTGGGGGGTGGGTTTAGTCTTTGTGTTAGCTAATTCGGTCTCCTAGTGCGTGGGTGGGTCTTGAGTCTATGGTCCAGATAAAATTTGTTTTCTCTAGGGTTATCGTCGCGCCTCTCATC
Source organism: Picea engelmannii (assembly GCA_009831015.1). Taxonomy (NCBI): domain Eukaryota; kingdom Viridiplantae; phylum Streptophyta; class Pinopsida; order Pinales; family Pinaceae; genus Picea; species Picea engelmannii. The sequence continues at coordinate 34,500 of ML828863.1, forward strand.
TGGGGATGACATGATTCCTGATGAGGGGATCATGGCGTGCCCTATTGGACATAGGCGAATGATATTGTTTCCGGAGTCTATGCTTCCCGTGTGAGTGTTGTTGATCATTGTAAGTGGTTGTTAGCGCTTAGGTTTTAATGCCATCATGTGTTTGGTTCATGCGCCTTGAGGTTCTAGTCATTGGTTGTCAAGTTCATTGTGTTAGGAGGGGGATGTTGTCCCTTATCTTGTAGGCATGGTCTTGTTTGCGTTGGGCGGGTAGTCGTTCCTTCTTGTTGTTTTACACATGTTTCGCCCAGTTGCTCTTGTGCCAATGCGTGGAGTCTTAGTTGTCTATTTCCATATTGGTTTGCATGTGTTCGTCATTTAGGTGTGGATAACTGTGTCGTCATTGCCTTCATGCCTAAAAAAAAATAAAATAAAATTCACCTTCTTCTTCGCTTGTAGTCGTAATGATGGGGTCGTTACATATGGTATCAGAGCGGGTTCAACCCATGACTTGGGAACACTACGGATTTCGTTGATATGATATTTGATTATAATGTTTAGAGGAAATCATGGAGGCAGACGACGGGGTGCTAGGGGAGGAGGCATGATGCCTCAAACAACATCCACGCCTGAGGGGTCTAACCCCCAAGGGGAGAAACATGTTGTCGGGCAGGAGCAGATAGTGGTGGGTGATGTGGTTGGGTTGATGAGGTCTTTTTCAGCACATGTCTGAGGCACTGATTAACCATTTGGACAGAGATGAGGCTAGGGCACTGACACCCCCTGAGGGTCCACCACGAGCTTTGGTTAGTACTGGTAGCATTCACCGCGAACTTAAGAAGGTAAAATTTCCCGAGTTCTTTGGTTCCCCAGACGGTGCAGCCACCAAGACATGGTTGGAGAATATGGTGATGTTCTTTGCACTTCACGACTATACCTCCAACATGAAGGTCCACATGGCGGTATTTCATTTGAAGGGGAGCACTCTTCTATGGTGGAAGACGCTCCTGCCGCAGTTGAACATGGCCGTCGAAGACATGTCATGGGAACTGTTCAAGGAACGGTTCCAAGAGAGGTACCTATCAGAGGAATTCATTGAGCGTCAGCTCAACGAGTTCAATTCCTTACAACATGGCAGTCATACGGTGCCTGAGTATGAGGCCCATTTTATGGAGTTGCTTCGTTATGCTCCGCACCTCAATACTGAGAAACTTAAGGTCAACAGGTTCGTGTTTGGCCTTAATGGAAACATACGTGCAAAGGTTAGGATTTTGATGCCTCAGACCTTGCATGATGTCATCCAGAAGGCCCTCATAGCAGAGGAGGAGCTTGTTAGTAGGGGTCAGAGCAGGACTCCAGCGAGACCGGCGGGGCATGTGTCATCTGGTGCGTAGCAACATCAGAAACCAGCCAGACTTACGCCAGGATATCATGGCTTCCAGAGAGGATCCACTTTCACTACACCTCGACGACCAACGCCTCAACAACAGACACCTTATTGGGGACCACAGCATCAACAGGAACGTCGACTGCAGCAGCCATAATTTAGGCTTGTTCAGCAGAACAGACCAGGATTCCAGGTCGGTGGGCCGTCATAGTCTACTTCGGGTACCAAGAGTACTGGACCGAAGAAGGGGTGTTGGACATGTGGGAAGCCACACTACCAGCATGATTTCCCAGTGGAGAGGACTAGAGCATCTGGATCAGCCAGACCCACTACCGCGGGAGATTTGGGCAAGGCCCATCAGATTCATGCAGCGGTGAATAACTGCCAGGAAGAGCACCAATCGACTGTGCTTGAGATGTCAGGTACCGTCGTTGAGTAGAACCTTAGCATTTGGATAGATCTCGGTGCTACCGAGAGTTTCATTTTTGGTGCAGTGCTAAACAGGATTAAGGTAAAGGTCTAGTTCGAGAAGACCCACGATGCCGTGAGGGCCGACTACGACAGTCAGTCATGATGATTCTAAGGGGCACGCAATAAGGTAGGAAACTTATTCCTTAGAGGCCCTTAGTCTCCCACAAGATCATCTAGTGGATTATTGACTCCAAGAGATTTTGATGTCTACCAAGTCAGTCAAGAGGCGAGTGGTACCCTTGGAGCACGTAGTGTGTCCTGAAGGGCACGTCACACAAGGGAAATAGAATGAGGTGAGTGGCACCCTTGGAGAACCTAGTGCGTCTTGAAGGGCACATCACGTTGTTAAATAATAAATGAATAAACCTATATGTCCTTAGAATGAATAATGTGATGAGAAAGATTTAAAACAATTCCCCTAATAAAATGTCACCTAGCCTAGGAAAATAAAGTCTAGGTCTAAGTGATACTTGTGATAAAAAAAATAAATATATAATTATATAAAAATAAAAATAAAAATAAATAAATAATAATAATCATCATCATTAATCATGTGATGAGAAGGGGGTAAGCAATTCAATTAATTTATAAAAATATTTTGGGGGATAAAATTTAAAAAGGGGGAAAAAGGGGAAATAATTGTTTTGTTACATATGCTAATTAAAAAATTATTAATTAAAAATGAAAAGGGGGAAAAGGTAATTTTCTACACTTTCCAATTTGAGTTTTAAATGAAAAGGGAAAGAGGGAAATTTAAAAGAATTAGGAAACTAGGAAAAAGAGGGAAACATAAAAAGAAAGAGAAACAGAAGGAAAAAACAAAAATACTAACTTAGTAAGGTATTTAGCATTTATGAAAATTATAAATTAAACTCAACTAGTAAATTAGTAAGGGGTTAAGTCATTAAAATGTGTAAGGGAATATGGGGACACATAGGAGAGATTCTAGGAATGCTTTTAGGTGGGTGAGGGAAATAGGAGTAATTAATTAATTAATGAAATTAATTTATGGTGCAATGAAGGGGATGGGTGACACATGTACGGGGAGGATTTTTATGAATTAAATTATTGAGCAATAAATTAAATGGGAATTTGGGAAAGTAAATGACTTAGAAACTTTATATAAAGGAGGGAGGAGGAGGATGATGGGTCTCTTCTGTGATGTGTAACGTTACGCTGCAGAATTTTAGACTTGACTGACTTAGCTTGTGGGAGTTGGGATACCCAACTCGGTGAGGAGTGGTAGCTCGGCCTTGCGAGGCGAGCTGGGAGCTAGCTGTTCTCTGGTTTAGTGTGTGTGTCCCCTTTGTGGCTCAGGGGGCTAAGGGGGAAGAAGAGTACCCCTAGCATTGGCTGGGAAGTACCGGTGAAGTCTCATCGGTCCGTAAGTGGGATCTACACGGAGCGCGCAGGACAACGACTCAAAGCGGGCGACTTGGGCTACGGTACACTTCCTTTATTTTTTCATGGTACATTATTGTTATACTTTACGCTTTTATTTCTGTACTTTTATTTGGGTAAAGAAAATGTTGACTTAGCATTTTAACCGAGAATTCAATTTTCCCCATAAGCCTTAAGCTAGTTGTTTGACTTGATTCTCTTGGCTTTCGATCCCTGAATGTTGTGACTGTCTGATTGGTTTTATCGATTTGTTGTGATGGGTTTTTATTTACTTCATCCTCATCCCTAGTTCGTCAGTCCACGCCTGAGCAGTCGGCCAGGAGCCAAATCGGCAGTCGACACTTCAGTGCACAACGACCTATAGATTCTAATGCCCTGCTTTTCTTTGCGTGGATGATGAGCGAAGGATGTGTTGGCCCCACCATCTACCCCTGTTGGTTGTCCCTGGTTGAGTGAATTTCTTGCGCCTTGCTGTGCTTGATTACCTCTGTGGCGGTTTTTCTTCCCATAGCGAACCACTTATGATCCTCTTCCTTGATCCCTATGTTTAATACCCTTCCTGGAAATTATTTAAGGTTGAGTTTATAATGCTTCTCCTAGCGATTTATTGTGTGTTTTTCCTTACTTCTGGTCTGCCATTACTCTATGATTTTATTCTACGTTTTCTCTTTTATCACCCTTAATAGAAAATTCTACTCGACAACCTTACCCATGCCATTGCCATGACAGTGCAAAAGTGACACCCCACTTACTCACCTTACCCTGCCACTATTCTTGGTGTATTCAATGAGCATGGTAGCATTTCCTTTTTCCTCTGTATTGGTTGAGATTTATTATCTTTAGACTACACCTTTAACATACCTTGGACAACGAATAATGGTTTTTCCTGTGAAGTCTTGTTACTTCAGTTATCACTTGTAACTCTGTTTTTTGTTTTTCTTGTGTTAAGCCTCTGCTCTTCTTGACTGTTGACAGCATTCACCCATGCGATTTAACCCACTACTATTCACCTTACCTGTGAATTTACTACCCAATACGATTTTAATGTTTAGAGAAGATTTAGTTATTTAGAAACGGATGTTGGTATTCAATTACGATTGAAATATTGCTCTGCGATTTTTGAAGCCGTTTTCATTGCCAGATCTCATTGCTCTGCATTTTTATTTATTGATGTGTATCCATTGCTGAGTATTGCTCTACGTTTTTATATTGTTGCGTTTCATTGCATGGATATATTGCTTGTGTATCTGGCAATTTTTCCACTCTTTAAGACAACAATCATAACTTATGTATCTAGTGATTTTTCCACTTCTTAAGACTGCATTTCATTTTTATTTACAGGGTGATTTTTCCACTCTTAAAGACAACAATTGTTTCTTGTGTTTACCTGGCGATTTTGGCCATTTTAAGATTCCAATTCGTGGTTTTTTACCTGGCGATTTTTCCACTTCTTAGCACTGCATTTCATTTTTATTTTAAGGGCAAATTTGCCCTACGATTTTATACATCTGGCTTGTTTTTTTTCCTCCATTGATGCCTACGCATTATTGGTTAATAAGGGCCTGGTGGTGGGCATTCTCTCGTGTAACGATGGATTTTATTGACAACGATATTTTTACACAACAGTTCTCTTTTGTAACCAGCTATTTTACTTGATCTATGAAATTTTTTTTTAGAGTCGTGATTATCTGACAGTGATGGCATAGGTTGTATGACAACATTCTTTTTATTTATGTATGATAGATAAATTGTAATCTGATAGCGAATTGAAATGACAGAGAGAAGAAATCCCATACAGTTAGACCGCAGGGTCTTAATCTTATATTCCTTTAATTTCATTTTAGTCGATGATGTTGACATCGCTTACCTTGGGTAGCATGCCATTTTGGTTAGTTGACAGCCCTTACAAATTGGTCCCAGTGCTAAGACAACAACTTCACCCAACGTATGAAACCATCGAGTGTGTCTTGCCTGTGTGAGTGGGGTCCTTAGTCTATTGTGCATGGATTTTATTAAAGTATAGTAAGTCTGATCTTGGTGTGTGTGGTTTCTTCATATAAAATGGTTTATAAACCGAGACCTTACCAGGATTTAAACTAACTTATTTACAGTAGCAATTTAGCATTTATAATAGACAGTCTCTTCTTTTAACAACCCTTGAATAGACAGTGTTTAGATTAACTTAGACTAGACTTGTCAATCTAGTTTTCGTATTAATTAAACCAAACTTGTTAAATTAGAATGTAATTATTGTTTATACTGTTAGTATTGACTTACTTAGACTTGCTAAATTTGATTTGCATTTAATGTTAAATTAGATGGTACATTGATGACTAAATTGCAATTTAGACTTGCTTAATTTGATTTTCATTTAATGTTAAATTAGATGGTACATTGATGACCAAATTGTAATTTAGACTTGATCCACTTGATTTTCATTTAATGTTAAATTAGATGGTACATTAATGACTAATTTGTAAATTAATATCGTTAACAAGTGTGATAATTGCAACTTGTACATTGATATTGTTGATGTTGTTTATGAGGTTAATTGCTAAGTTAGATTGTATTTAGTGATTAATTTATAATTGCCAATTTAAATTGTAATTAATGTTAAATTAGATTGGCGTGTATTGACTAAATTGTAATTTAGACATGCTAAATTAGAGTGTAAGTTATGTTAATTTAGATTGGTAATTATTGACAAATTAGACTTGATTAATGGTTTGGGTGGTTGGCGAAGTCATGTAATGGCTTGCACTCTCTTGTTGATGTCATATCACATCTTTCTGACCCGTTGCTTGCATGGTGGGTGTAGTCTTTATGTCATCTAATTTGGTCTCCTAGCACGTGGGTGGGTATTGAGTCTATGGTCCAGATAAAATTTGTTTGCACCAGGGTTATCGTCATGCCTCTCATCTGGGGACGACATGATTCAGTATGACAGGATCATGGCGTGCCCTATTGGACAGAGGTGAATGATATTGTGGCCAGAGTCTGTGCTTCTTGTGTGAGTGTTGTTGATCGTTGTAAGTGGTTGTTAGCGCTTAGGTTGTAACGCCTTCATGCGTTTGGTTCATGCGCCTTGATGTTCTATTCATTGGTCGTCAAGGATGTTGTGTCGGGAGGGGCATGTTGTCCCTTAGCTTGTAGGCGTGGTCTTGTTTGAGTCGGGTCGATAGTCGTTCCTCCTTATTGTTTTACAAATATTTCTCCCAGTTGCTCTTGTGCTAGTGCGTGGAGTCGTAGTTGTCTATTGCCAGATTGGTGTGCATGTGTTCGTCATTTAGGTGTGGATAATTGTGTCGTCATTGCCTTCCTACCTAAAAACAAAACAAAAAAAAAATCACCTTCTGCTTCACTTGTATTCGTAACGATGGGTTCGTTACATAACTTGGATATTTTGACTGTACTAGAAAATATAACTCGTATAATCCATTTTGTAGTGATAGTAACATAAAATAGAGTTCTCCCATAACAAATTGAGATCATTTTGTAGTGATAACAACATAAAATAGAGTCCTCCCATAACAAATTAAGATCGAGAGATGAAAAGAAGAACTAACTATGTCCACTTCACCATTTATCTCTCATATCCCCCTTGAAGTCCAATCTCATATACTAAGTTACTCATAACCTCATGGTTTCATTCAAAGCTCCCAATGGTCTTAATCCCCTAGTTACAACATTCTAGAAGAAATTTTCCCTTAGTTATTTGATGTAATTTGGTTGAATTAGGACTTGACATTAACATAAAGCCTTTTAGTTCTCAAGTTTAGAGAACTCTCCCCTTATCTATGCATATATCAAATGGGTCAATACTTGACACCCCTACTTTGAACACTCTCTAAGAACTCTCTTGAGTAATCAAATATAACAAGTTGAGTTAGAAATCAACTTCTTTAGATATAGACTATTGGGCCAAGAATGCACAATCATGAAGGGGATAGACACCACCCCAAGACTCCCAACCCCAATGTTGTAGTGAAAAATTATATACAATATACACATGCTATAATTTATACATGTTGTAATAAGCAATTGTTTCAAATTGTAAATATGACAGACTAAGAAGGGTTGCGGTGCCATAATAAAGGGTAAACATATTGGATAATATTTGATTCAAATTAAATAATCTTCATGTAGTTTAAGACAAAAAGAATGTTGTATTTTCTTTGGTTGTTAATTCTATTTTAACACTTTCCACCAAATTTTTGGCCACAAAGATAGCCCACACACAAGAATTACATGCATATGAATATAGGTTACCATGCCTAATTGAAAAGGGACAAATATACCATTTTCATATAATACATATTTTTTAACTATGAATTATAAATAATTTAAAAAAAAATTAAAAAATATTTGTCAGCTATCCTTATTGATTATCTTCCATCAATATCTACCATCCCCATTGTATTTTTTATCTATCATTTAAAGCCACTTATGTAAGAAGCCGACATTTTATTTTTAGTAGATATTTCAGTTTGACCATATACATAAATAATAATAGAATGTGCATATGCATTTTTTTTTATCTATTCTTGTTAACAAAATCCTCCATTACTTCTTCACTTCTTCCTTCATTACTTTATTTGTGGTTTTTTAGCCCATTGCCTTTGCTCTAGAAATTAAGGCGTTAATAGTTATTTAACCATTATGTTTCCTCCTTTCTTTTCCATATATAGAGGTGCCTTTTCAATATCTACCCAACCAATAAAAAAATCTCCATTTCCATTAGATTTTTAAATATGTTTGATGACACCTTCCTTGGAATTTCTCCTAGCTTTTTCTTCAAAAACCAAAATTTTAAATTGTCTTCTAATACCAGGCCATAACTTAATGATCTCACAACATTCAAATGCATAGATTACATGAACTGATTGTTGCTTATTAACATAATTCTTTGAATATACCAAATTATTTGTGTTTGTAATCAAATGTATTTCATTAAGATAACATTTTTTTTAATAATCAATTACAAAACCGAAGAGTGGCATCATTGTCTCCACATTCTAATGCAATGCATGTCAAATTAAGGTCACATCAATAAGTGTTTGAATCTCACATTTAAAAATCATCCAATGTTTAAAACTTAATATAATGAAAATGCTACATATAAAGCTATGAAAATTATACTTTATTTTCAGAATCCCTTTGTTTGAATTTCAAATTCTAAGTGAACTTCAATTTTTTAATATAACAATAGTACTTATCTAATCATAAATATATAATATTGTTATTGTTATTGTTTAGGTTAAAATTAATTAGGCGACATTAAATAACTTTGACAATTTCTTACTTAAAAGTCTAGAAGAGCATATGTGTTCTAGTTTGGTTATACTTTGGAGTGTTATGGACATGATTAATATGCGTATCTTTTGTTCATCAATTTAGTTTAAATAGGTTTTGAAGACTTCAATTTACACTTATGACATTATCAATAGTTAGTAACACCTAGATTTACCCAATTCTACTTCAACTTTTAAAAACATGAAGTAGCCATTGTTGCTTCTCTTTTTCTTTTAGGCTATGCATAAGTAATACATTATTATAAGTTTAAAGTGTTTCATAATTAATTTAGATTTTCATTTTAAACTATATATAACTACTATGTTAAAACATTTATAAGAAACAAGTATAAGAAACTTTATTGCTAGTTTCACTTGTTTCTTAGTACCTTCTACACATTAATGAATTGTTAATGAAGAAACTTTTTTTTTACACATGCAAATCATGCGTGATTTATGATTTATTTATAAAGAATCTTTTTTGACATGAGTACACATGAATGTAGTGCTCTCATGGCTCCCTATAATATTTAAGTGATATAACTATAATTTGTTGGATTAGAATGTCAACAAGGATTACAACATGTTTGGTTATCGACTATTATAAAGAAGCAATCAAGACACATGAGCTAGTAACTATCATAGTTACACAATGACAATCTATATTAGCATACATGCTTGAGTTATTTGGACACTTTTCAAAATATCCATCATATTTAAAGCACTATCACTATTAGATTTAAAGAGAGTGAACGATGCCTAAAGGAAATAACAAAAGGAAAAGTTAATATATTATAAAAAGACCATCAACCTTAAGTTAGAAATTAAAAATATATTTTTTCTACTTTAAGTTAGAAATTAAAAATATATTTTTTCTACTTTAAGTTAGAAATTAAAAATATATTTTTTCTATCTTAACTTAGAAATTAAAAATATGTTTTTTTTCTATTTCTAGTTTAAAGAAGAAATGTAACATCCCCAAATAAATTACTTAGTAAGTTGAATAATTTCTTTAAGTGGAAATTTTGAATTTAAGATTAGTAGGAGAAAAGTGATTGTTGTTAATTTAAATTCTGAGCAAAATATTGAATTGCCAAGTGTCCTTTAACGTGGATAGATGTAAGAAACAAGTATTTTTATTTTAATTAATAAAGGGGACACACGGAACAACCAAGTTAAAAAAAGATGATCATGAATCCATGAGTGGGGAACAAGTTGTAGCTAACCTTGGGCATAAAGGACATGTGTCAGAAGTCAATTTTGGTGATTGACACATCCTAAAAATCAGGGATTTCCAAAGCTAAGAAAATTCCCAAGGAGGGAAAAGAGCTTGGAGAAAACTAAGACATGGGAAAATGAATATATATAGACATGTGTGAGGAGGCAAGACATTGCTTAGCATGTGGAAAGGAAAGGAATTTACTGGAAACAAAATTATGTTGAGGAATAACAAAGGAACCAAGGAAGTTGTCGTGTGAGCACTGAGGTGTTAGGAAACTGTGGAGGACATGAAAGACTTGCTGGAACAAGAAGCTCTTCTCTCCCTTATGGATTCATGATCAGGCTTGGGGGTGATTGGATCAAGTAATCTTGGCTGATCCAATCTATGATTGGGTGGAACTTTGTTGTTCCTTCTGTTTTCCTAGGTTCCATTTTATATTTATCGGTCATGATATTATTATTTCCTTGTATATTTATTTTATACATCTGTTGTTGAAAATTATGAATGATACAATAAATTTAGGATGGAAAAGTCAGATTATGATTCAATCACTTGATTAGAATACTATGATGCATACCTATATATTCCTTTTATACATCTGTTGTTAAGTATTACGAATGATACAATAAATCTAGATAGTGATTCAATTGCATGATTAGAAAACTATAAAGTAAACATGTATATTTTTTTTGTGCAAGTTCCTAATTAACCGGGAAACATAGAAGCCATATCATGCGAATACTTGGAAATTTTATTAAAAATAGTATGAAATCCATGAAATACAATCTTTGTTTCCAGAATTAAGTTAAAGAAAAACAAAATTGCATGTATAAGGGTAGTACTAATAGCCCTGATTACAAAGCACTAAATTCGAAAGAAGGAACTATCATGGAAACATACGCAAGCCAAACAGGTTACTGTAATGGTAAAGAGAAATATTATATCCCTGGTTTCCTCCCAATAGAGTATAGGAAAGGAACTTGAATACCTTTCCTTCCCACTTCTTGACCTTCATTATGTAGGAAATATAACCTACGGAAGATTGAGATTTTTAACATGCAGGATTAGTCTTATACAACATAGACTAATAATCAAGTGATAAACTGTTTAAACACATAAATTTCGTAAATAATTACTTATACCTATTGTGGGCATTGTTGAGATAGAGAAACACTATCTTAGTTTTTTTTTATCTCCAAGAAGGGGGGATAGGCATTGCACAAATTTCTAATGGGTCCTCACAATAAAGAGTCACATCATTAGTATGACGTCTATTAGAAATCGACGCAAATAAACCACAAAAAAATAATTTATACAAACGATTTTAATATAAACAAGAAAATAATGTAATTGTTGTGCAATAGATATAAGGATAAACTTATGAACGCTATGCAGAGTCAATAAATAAGTATGAGAGATTGATTTACAAATAGAGGGTTACAAAATCGTTCATTACAAACTTCTATGCATATTAACCCTCGCAGGGAGGAAGTGGTGAAGGAGTAAGTGCAACTTTTGATAACAGGGGGTGTGTGTGATGCATGACCAAAATTCTATAAGAAACAAAATGAAACCACATATAAAATCTTATAAATGATACCTCGATTTCACGCACCAGTACATAATACCATTTAATAAATAAATTCTTATTGCGCATATCATCTGGAGAGATAATACGTGTTTTACCAACATAGTGGTAACTAGTCAAACTACCAGTGTAAGTGGTAGACGATTGCTCAATGGAAAAATGTGTAAAGTAAACTGCAAGTTACTAAAAACAGGTAGCTACCTTGACACAATAATTGAACCAGAGGAGGAACGAAAAAGGAAGGGATTAATCTCTCTCTCTATATATATATGTGTGTGTGTGTGTGTGTGTGCATGAAAGATAAACATAATTTACGAAGAAAACCCACACCATAGCTGCCATAAATCTTGTTTTAGTTCGCCATAAAACCTTTGTATCGGTTTAGAAAGGATAACGTTCAACAGAAGTTGGAAAGGATACCTCTAACAAAAAATACCAACGTTTTAGAAGAGGAATACAATAGAAACATTATTAAAGAACTCTCGGTCACCTAGACATGTGCTCCACCAATTTGAGATAGTCTAGGTTGGAAATCCATTGTTAAACTCCACATAACCTTAAATCTTAGACCAATATAGAGGATTTGAAAAGATAAGATACAAGCTTATAAACTACCGAGGAAAAACGATGTACAATCCAAGAAATAATGGAGATCAAGAAAGTACAGCTCAATATTCCTAATCATTTAGCATCAATCGTAAAACTGAACTTCACACAGTATGATTTTCATGTGGTATTTAAACTTTGGATTAAACCTTTAAGTGGTGGTAAACACCAGAATATCCCTTACCTGGTATGTGCGTAGCAGTGTTGGAAGCCGACCAAAAATCTCCAATGGTTGTTACAGTCTCTCTGTAAGCTCCCAATGGCATAATCACTAAACCACCTCTAGTTTTCGAGGGACTCACAGAGTAAGGGCGAAGGTTAGATTGTTCCAAGGAAATGGAGTTAAGTGTAGTTCATATGAGTTCACCCTTGAAGGCGGTAAACTCATTAATGGATAGTAATACCATAAGAAGAAGACATGCCTCGAGCCTTGCATTTGGAGTAATATCCCGCTGGGTACGAGAGTGGAATACTCAAGCCCATGTGAAGTGGGATATGTGGTAACTCCTAGATGGTGTGATCTAAAAATGAAGAAGACTTGAAAAACTTGAATAATTATTGCAAGTGAAATGTTATGTGTTTAAAGCAACAGGATCAATTTGCAACACATAAATTAAGGATTACTTATGCAAAATACACATAGACAGCAGCATAAACATTGAACATAAACACATGTGCACAACAATTGATAAAGGAGTTCACCCCTCTTATGGGCTACATCTCCTGGTCCAACTTCCAATGCTCAAAAAGTGCTCAAAAACATGTCTTACAATGCTCAAACTGACAAACCGACTGCTCCAATGGCTTCCCAGCATCCCAAAACCCCTGTCTGGGCTCTTTTGGCACCTCAATCGGTCGAAAAATGAGAAAGATAGGCCTCCTGGAAGTCTCCTTCTCCAAGCTTGTTGTCTCTGGTTCTACAATTCGCACCCCCCTTTCCATGAACCTGGCTCACACGCTCTTTAAAGCATAAAAACCCAGCACCGGGTGCAACCGTGCCAACGGTGCAAACCGTAGGACGGTTAAGGGCGCGCCAGCCCCTAACCGCCTCGGCACCTGGGCGTATGGCGCATAGGACCACGCTCTAAGGAAAAAGTTGGTTAAGTCATTCCAACCGTTGGAACTAACCCCGTGCTCCTGGTCGTATGCAAATCCGTGGGCATATGTGTTAAAAACCCCGCGCAAATGTACAACTGCGCGCACATTACACTATGGTGTAACCAATACAATATATATATATAGCATAATACAATGTATAAACTTTGGTCCTGTGCATTTAAATCCGCGCGCATATATTTACACATGGTTCTATAGTGTGTAATGAAACCATGGGTCGGGGCTTAAGCCCCGGCCCGCGCCCTTTTCCGTGTAATACAACATATCAATTTAAATATATGTGCGTTGACTTCTATAACAAGGAACATCGGCG
>ML828863.1:80713-92797 GCA_009831015.1 Picea engelmannii
GGCCTTGCTCTTGCAACACTTTTCACCCTTAGATTTATGTTTTGAAGCTAGCCGTTTTGCCAAGGATTTTTAAGGAAAGAGGGAGGAGCATGAGGCCTTGCTTAAGCAACACCAGAATGAGCCTCCTCCCCTTAGGGTTTTGAGTCTAGGGCCCTGCCATTGCAACACCATAGAGCCTAACTCTCTTGTCCTTAGATTTAGATTCTCCCGAGACCTAGCCTTTCTTCTTTGACTCCATAATACCCTAAGGCACTAGTCTAACTCTCCAACGTTGAGCTTCTTGTGCCAAAACAACATTTTCAAACTTCTTAAATTTGAAACCCTAACTAACCCTAATGTCTAACTAACCCTAGATTAATGATGATGTCATGCCTTGTTTGAACTCCTGGTTGATGTAAAACGTTGTGGCTTAGTCATCTTGAGTGATAGATATTGAAGTGTTGATAATTTCCATTAGCCCACTTGCAAAACGTCCACCTCTTTGTCTACCAAACTAACCCTAGAAGAAAGCTGACGTCACCTCTAGTAAGCATAGTGACGCAGCAAGCCTATTTTATGTGAGCATTTAATGATATTTAATGCATTGTGTTAATTAAAGGATTGATTATATACATTGAATGCTATATCATCTCCAGTGTTATTGAGAAGTAATATTATAAGCCATAGTCATTTTTTGCAATCATTGACTTCGTCAATAATTACTGCTATTTATGCTCATGTATATTAAAAGTTGATAGTTATTAATCTATGAAGTGCTAACCATTGTTTGCATGTATCATTTTTATTGTTGCCTTGTCTCGCAAACATGTGCTTCTATAGTGGTATTTCTTCATTCTTGACTATCATCTTGGCGGTAATCTGTGAGAGGGAAAACTTACCTTGATTCCTTAACCCTTTGCCTTTCAAAACCCCCAGATTGCCAGGGACGTCTCCCTTGGGTATAGCCACCCTAAATAGAAAGATCTCCCCATCGAGGTGACAGTGGGTGGGGAAGCTCCTGTTACGCCAGTTTGGCCCTTACCTTTCAACTGCTTGGCCTAAACTACAAACTGAGCGATAACATGCTCCAAGAGAAATGTAGCTCAATATTTCCCCTAGATAAAAAATGACCCCTCCCACTCCGACCACCTCGTCCTCCTTCCAATTTGATCTTTTTATTTTTAAGAATTTAATTTTTTGAAATTAAAAATAAATTTTGCTGAAGTGGTAATTTGAATTAAGTTGGATTAAAATATTTTTTATTTTAAAATTTTAATCTTTTTAAATTCAAAATAAATTGAAAAGCATACATAATATATATATTAAATTTTTATACAAAATTTGATATTAATATAAAAATTATTATTTAGTTATACTTTTTTCAAAACATAATTTTTATATATTATTAAAAATTATAGTAAAGAAATTTTATTTTGTAATTTTAAAAATAATTAATAATAAATATTAATATAAATTTATTTTAATTTTAAATCTAATAAGTATTAAGAAAAATAAAWWTAAAAATTACAATTTAAAATGAATTTATACTAATTTATTTTATTAYAGATTTTTATAATTATTACAAYCTAAAAAAAWTKGYTTGAATTTTTTTTTTTTTTTCCTAATCTATCTATTAATAAGATAGATAATATAATATAATGGATATGTTATGTGTTCTATCCTTTCTTATAAAGGGACTTAACAAAGCATTGGAAATTAAAAAAAAAAAAAAGAATAAACATAGTAGGTTTTATATATGGACTTTCTAGAGTTTTTTTCAACATTAATAACATAGAGAAAATATAAAATAAAATCTAACAATGTAACTTGGTATGATTTATGTTAATATCGAGTTATAACCTACAATAATGTAGGTAGGAGTAGTTTCACCTCCTTGATTGGTCATGTGAGCTTCCTTTATTTGCTTTGTATATCTTATTGTCTTTCTTTATTCCTCTTCCTTTTCCATTGCAATTTACTATTTCATTGATTCCTCACTTGCTACCTCAGATTCCCATATAGCATTGATTAAATTCTCATATTTTTGGAGTTTGTTGAGAATTTCAGTGTGTCGGGTATCCTTTATTTACATATACAAAGAAATGAAAGTCTTCATGTCCCAATACAAATCCACTATCTTTAGGTATTTAATGTCTCCACAATTTGAAAATCTTATGTTTAAAACTCATGAAATCATTTCCTCATTTACTTTGTCATTAGATGTCAGTTTTCATTTCTCCCTTACCCTACTTTCTATTTCTTCCACTTCTTGCTATTCCATTATAGTAAACCTACGGTTACATGCTCCTATAGCTACCAGTGCAGAAGACATCTTAGACCCGCTCTTTGAAGATCTCATCCTTGGATCTAAGGTTACTTTACTTCAATACTAGAATCCTATAGAATAATAACTAACAAATAGATAAATAGCTTTAGATTCAAATACCCATATCTTTGCTAAGGTGATGAATCTCACTTCTGCTTTTGAATGTCCATTCTCCAATCTAAATTCGTCATTAATGTACTCGTAATGCCACAATGAACTAGGTTAACTTATATACTTTGTTGGGATGGTGACCATCAAAGTATAAACATAGAAACTATGTCATTATGACTCAAAGCCTCTTCCTCTTCTCCTCCCCGCATGCAGCCATGCCAAATGTAACATCCACATGTTGTTCCATTAACACACCACCTTATTTTCTTCATATCTCCCTAACACATGTAACATCCATGTGTTCCTCCATTAACACACAACTTTATTGTCTTCATATCTCCCTAACATCCATTAGGAAGAATTTTGTTTATTAACATAATAAATGAAACACATGCAAACAAACAAATTTAATTGTGTGCTTCTTAATATGTTGTTCCAACATTTATTTTTACGTCTTCAACAACAATTGATCGTTAATATATCTATGCTAGAAGCTTGAAAATGACTATTATATAATTACTATATTCATGTTGGTAATCATGGCAATTGAAAGTGTGGTTGAATTCTAAGTGCTATTTAACTTCGTATAAATAGAATTTAGGAAATTAAAGGGATTCACGTCAAATGGGAAATCTAACAAGATAGTAAATGACAACTAGACAATGGAGGCAGATTTCGCTAAGTTATCGCAATATTTGGCTCATGTAAAAATGTAACTAGATCGATACCAACTTATAATGTACAATATATGTTGGCATCTGATAAGTATGGAAAAAGAAGAAATCAATATGTCCAGGTTCGTCTCTCCATGGAAGGATTTGTTCTTTCTTGCACAAAGCATCTTCAATGGTTCAATCTTTTGTCTGTATGTTGAACCTTTTAAATTGTTCAAAAGCTTTATGTCTCTACTCATTGGAGGCTTGTTCTCCATTTAAAACCAACTTCAATTTGAACCTGGCCATAATTTGAGAAATGGCTTTTCGAATAGCTTTTGTGTGTATTATTTTGCTTTGGCTTTTGTCCCTTTTTACTAGTTATTTGCTTTCTATATTTTCCTTTTCATTGGACTCTTGTTTGTGTTTCTATGGTGCATTGGTGCATTGTTGTTTCCTCTTTTTTCTCTTTGGAATTTTTGTTTCCGAGTTTTGGGTTTTGTTTTTCTGACTACCTGCCTTCAATCATGTGTTTGTTGTCTGTTTTTGTATGATGCAAGAGAGAGAGTCTGTATACAGATGAATTTCTTTAGTGTTTTTTTATTTTTCTCTAGATAATTGAAGGTCCACAATCCGTCATGTAGTTTGAGTGATTCCTGAGGAGCCCAAGTAAAAAACCCATTTTTAAATAATATCTTCTTGTTAAACATTGTGTTCAGTTGATTTCCAAGCATTTATTATAAATAAGGGTTTGTGGAATTTAAGAGCTTCAAATTTGTATACATCACAACTATCCTTAAGACTATTATCTGATCAAATATAAATGGTCTAAGGTTAAACATTTTATTAAATGATGATTTTTCCAGGGAACATTTGCCTGCAATTCAATCAGAAATTGTTAGATTCGTAGATTTGAGTGATTATTTCTGTATAATTCGAGTGCTTTAGGGGCTTTTCAACATGCTGAATCCATTTTTTCATTCAAAAATAAATTTTGAACAAAAACAAATAGTGATTCGTATAAATATATATGGTTGGGTTAGGGCGAAAAAAATCATTTTGTAGAACAACTAAACAATGCCTATAAATGTATTATTTTTGGACCTGCAAAGGATTTTTTTTTTAGAAGCTCAGTTGAGATGCCGAATATAAATGTGTTGTTTCTGGAAGTTGTTAGAGGATTGGTTTTAATAGAAGCTGAAATTAAATTTCAATCTAGAGGATTGGTATTTGAATAAAACTATGAACTAATAAATATGCGAGTCATTTTACCAACTAGATTTATAGAAATGCTCTGTAGTTATAGAACGATTTTCTGTGCACGAAAAACACAGAAATAACTATTCATTTTTTCAGATTTTGCATTTTAATTAGATTTACTATTTTATACGCATCATAGTGTATATTAAACTTTTTAAATATTAAATCATTTAAATGATTTTACGATCCTAAATCATTCATAGAATGGAAATAAACTCATTTTTTAGGTTAATTAAGTGATGTGATTTGATATCTAGTTTTAGAGAGATTTATGCCGAAGATATATTTAGGAAAAGATTTTGAAGAAAACCTTTCAACATGATGACACGGGTGGTTTTCGAAAACCACCTATGTCATTATTATAAACCATTCTAAAGCGCCATTGTCACTTTTTAAGTCCATCTGTGTTGTCATTCTCATTGTTCATGCCTTCCTCGACACCAACAATCCCTCAGGATTTGACCCCATGTGCCTTCCTCATCTACAATCGGAACAAGGCCACTTGTAATGCTTTAAGGGCCCTCCAAACAACCTAAATTAGGTTATCGGTCATGCTTCTTCTTATGACAGTTCGATATAGAAAGCCAACAACATTCTTAGATCAAGTTGCCACCTGTAGTGGAATATACAGAGGCAAAGGTAGGATCTAGCTAGTTGTTTGCCTCTTGAATGAACCCTTCTTGGGCTAGGGAGAGCGGGGTTGGTCGAGAACCTCTCACTCAACGAATCTTCTACTAATAGGGGGTTTGAAAACAAAATATTTACCCCAAACCCGACTCACTTCAATCTAAACACACCTTCCTCATCCACAATCTGGGATGACATCTCTACAAGCCTTAGAGGACACAATATGATAATAGGGTTTGTTAATCATCTCTACCACGTACTCATAAGCACAAGCTCTTGTTCCTTCCTCGACACCCACAGTCTGAACAGGATGACAACTCTGCATGCCCTAGATTGGAAAATCCGGCATAAGAACACATGCATGCCCATTGATGATTGGCTAGATGTTGATGCCGATGATGATGAAGATTACCTTCCTCGACACCCACAGTCTGAACAGGATGACATCTCTACAAGCCCTGGATTGGAAAATCCGACATAGGCACACATGCATGCCCATTGATGACTGGCTAGACGCTGACACCAATGATGACGAAGATTATCCAGAGGAAGAAATAGAGATTTAACAACAATTTTCTAGCAATTTTGAAGTCTGTGCAGAGAGATTGCATATTTTTTAGCTTGTTCTTCGTCTTTTTCTTGTACAGACCAGGTGAGTCCAATGTTTGGAATGAGAATTTTGTTTTTCACAGTGTATTCTTTCCTGCTACTAACTGTAAACATATTTAATTTCACACTACATATAGTAAATACATGCCAAGCAAAAGCAAGTGAAACGTACAGCTAGTCAAAACCAACCGCATGTCTTTGCACATCGTTGATAGAGAAACAAAATGTAGTTTAATGCCAAATATGTAATTTATTATCCTAATCGTTCATCGCCATTATATTGAAAAAAATAATGTTATTTATGGTCATACCACTACAATCACCTGAGAACAATGCGACGTTAATGGTGAGGTTTATTGTTATTTTTATGTTTTTAAAGAAATTTAATTCAATTCAACTCCTTGGTTTAGTGTTTCAACTAAAATAATATATAATTTATATTTGAAGTCAAATGTTTCAATACAATTAGTTGATTAAGAGTCTTCCTTTAAAAACATCTCCTACTTCAATTCAATAAATACAATAAATGATTATAAGTATCATTATTTTTAATATAATATTATTAAAATTTCTTTCTCAACAAATGATTATAAGTATCACTATTTATAATATAACATTGTTAAAATTTCTTTCTCAACAAATGATTATAAGTATCACTATTTTTAATATAACATTAATAAAATGTCTTTCACATGTATTAATCTCATTTTTTTGTTTGTAAATTACTAAAATTTATTTCTCATTTAGCACTTCTAACAATGGTTGATGTTTATGATTAGTGTGATCAAATTTCTGGTTGACATTGCTCTGAATTTTGTATTCCAAATTGCCAACGCTTTTCCTCAAGAAACATTCCATCTATGATTTGGGTAATATCACGAGTGATAAAATGCTAGCTATATATTTGTTACATTGAGAGTGATATAAGTGTAGTGTTCACTCTAAACACTTAATAAACAACAACTTTACATTATAGAATTAAAAATTTTAATAAAATAAACTATGTTATGAAAAAATAAAAATAACAATTTTATTTAGAATTTAAAAATTTAATAAAATAAACTATGTTATGAATTTTTTTTATAGTAACTTTGTAATGAGATTTGTTGATAATGTTGGATGTATGAGTTTTTTTTGGAAATAAACTTTCTAGTATATTTAGAAACATTCAACGAACTCATTGTTATTAGGAAAAAAAAATAATATTATATTACAAGACGATTTAAAAAAAAAACAAAATTATATTTAAAAATTAAAAAATAATAATATATTATTTTTTGTAATCTTCATTGATTTGTATCAAAAGATTTTGCTGATAATGTTACATCAAGATTTTGCACTTTGTGGTGATGATATGTTATGATATATATTATAACAGTTTGTGGTGATGATATGTTAAAGTTATATTGTGTATTTTAAATTCAGGAGAGCTATGCAATTTTAATGTGAGTTCAAGGGAGGGTAAGGGTTTTACATAGTCTACTTCAATTTAATAAATGATTATAAGTATTGTTATCGCACAGTTTGTAGTTTAGGTCACAGGCTAAGGGATAGAGAACAAACTGGCGCAACAGGAACCTTCCCCACCCAATGTCACCTCGATGGGGAGGTTCTTTCTGTTTAAGGAGGTTAGCCCAGGGGAGACGTCCCCGGTAACCTGGGGTTTGAAGAGGCAAAAGATACAAGTTCAAGTTTTAAGAGTTCCCTCCTCGCAGATTACCACCAGTGTCAGATAGTCCGGCTAATCAACCAATAAAAGAAGTGTATGCCCTGTTGAAAACGCCTGCCCGGAACAAGACAATAGCAACACAATATATATATTTGCAATCTATAACTCAAAGGGTTAGTACTTCTTTAACTATCTGATTTCATTCAATAAGCAATGAAATAGATACAAGATAAAGTCAACGTTTTGTTAATTAGCCCATGAAAGATTATCAATTCATTAATATCTACCAAGATGACCAAGCCAACAGTATATCCAATCAATAATTTATTCAATAAATGCTTGACGTCATCACTCAATTGCTTATTTTACACTTTTGCTGCATCAAGATGAGGTATTCAACTATGACGTCAGCCTTTATTAGGTTATCAATGTTAGTTAGGGTTTCAAATATAGGGTTTTAAAGAGTTTTTTTGTACACCAAAGCTTCAACGTTGGAAATCTGATCAATGCCTTAGGGTATATGGAGTCAAAAGTAAGGGCACAAGGTCTCGGGAGGATGAAAACTTAGAGACTAGAAGGTAGGGTTCTATGGTACTGCAAAGGCAGGGCCCTAGAATCAAAGTCCTAGGGGAAAGAGGCTCACTCCGATGTTTCTTAAGCAAGGCCTCATGCTCTTTCCTCCTTCTCTAAATAATCTTGGCAAAACGGCTAGCTCAAAGTATAAATTTAAGGGAGAAAGTGTTGCAATGGCAAGGCCTTCAAACCCTAGAAGGTGAAACCCTAGGTGTAGGCAATCTAGGCCTAGGATGTCTCCTCTTTTCAACTTATAGACTTCAACACTAGCTCAGAAGAAGAAGACAAGTGTAGCAATGGCTAGGCTCTATCTCCTTTCTTCAATTGCTGAAAAATATTTCTCAACAAGGGGACATGTAACAATGACCTACTTGTGTGCTTGTTACCTAGGGTTTTAAATCAACAATATAATAAGCAAATGTAAGAAATTATACCTACAACCATTCATTCAAGAAGTTTTGCATGAAAAATCACTTACATGTCATGAAGAAAGCACAAGCAAACGCTAGTTGTAAACCTTCCTTGAGAGAAATGCCATAAATGCCAAGAAAAATCCTCCAAAAGCAAGTGCGCCTCACTTAAACACCAAAATTACCCTAGTAGGGTGCAAGAAATCATATCTCCTAAGAGAGTGAGTTGTGTTATGTCCAAATGAGGGAAAAACATCCTCAATATATATCATCCAATGACCTTTAATTTACAAATTAGGTCATTAAAACAGCTGACAAGGCTGACTACAAAAATTTCACTGTTTTTACATTAACTGCTAAGTAAACGACACAAAATGAGAAAAAGGTGGGACGTCAAGCCCTTCTAAGGGAGACATTGGCCCCTTTTGGGCTAGTCCAACATCCAGAAGTTAGGCGTTAGCCCCTTTAGGGCTCCTCTAAGCTGCCACACGTGGCAGTAATCCCATCAAACTGCCACACGCTCAAGATGACATCCAGATCTCCTGGGTGACGTCCTATTCATCAGAAGGAAAACGTTCCATCTGAAGTGGGTCATCCCCCCTAGGCTGGGCTCAGCCAAAGTGTCCTGGGTGGAACGTCCTTCTTTTCATCGTGTGCAAAGGCTCATCATGTCACTGTCCTGTATCTACCACTGATGGGATCCCAACAACCATCTGACGGGCTCTTCATCCCCATGGAGGTCTGAGCTAATCATCTCCCCATGAGTACGGGTCCACTGGTACCTGTCCGTCGGGCATGGTCCTGCACATCAAAAACTTCGCCCTCCATGGGCTCATTAGTCCTCGGGATCATAGAAATGTCAATCATATTTCATCATTAATTTTATCAAATACATGCATAAGACCCCTAGCATATCATCTAATAGCTCAAAGATATTACACTGATCTACTATACAAAGCTGAAGAAAAGGACAAGGTAACCTATTGGGCCAACATCCATAAGAAGAGGAAAGTTTTCAAAGGACATCATTCAAGCCATGTATTACGAGGTGGTATGATCTAAGGATGTCCAGACACAGTGAAGACCAGGGGTAGGTATTATCCATGGGTGCCTTTGTAGGAGGCAAGTTGTACCTGTCATGGATGCAGTTCTTTCGAAGCCCCTTATTGCATCTATTCTTTCTTTCTTTATTACTTTTTCTTTCTTTTTTTTCTTCAAGGTCTGACCAGAGGACACTGCCTTGGCATGGTGACCAGAGCTGACAGTGTTACCCATGTGTATTTTCACAGAAATGATAAGGCTGGCTCGTGATGAGACCCCCTTTCCCTTGGCCATGCAACCAAGGGTCATTGCCCTAGCGTGGTGACCAGATAATGGCAATGTCATACTGCTAGATACCTATGAACATAATGGGCCGGATCGTGATGAGACCTCCCATCCTCTTGGTTAGGTCTTGTTTTATTATTTTTCTTTGGGTCCCTTTTGTTTCTTATCGAGAGGCCTTTTATTGCCTTCTCGGGGATCCTTGGGCGAGGCATCTCTAGGTTTATTTCCTATGGCTTTTATCTTTTACCAGCTGCTTTTACCTCCTGGGCCTTTAGCCCCTTCTTCCCACAGGACAAAGTGTAACCCCTCAAATAGGTCATCCTAATGCCCGAACTAGGGGAATGGGATGGATGAATGGGAAACAAGATGTAAAATGATAATATGGTGGGAGCAGACGATGGATCTTCAAAATCCCCCCTGGTGACTAACCAAAACCCATGGATACAAGCTTGCTAGGGCACCCCGTTTATCCCCCAACCATGGTCAAGTGGGTTAGTGTAAGATCCAAGCAATTGTCAGAAATGTAAGGAACCTGATGCATATATCTGAAAGTTATAATGATCAAACATGACACATACCATGATACCTGGACCAATTACCTCATGGAGCAAGANCCCAACCATGGTCAAGTGGGTTAGTGTAAGATCCAAGCAATTGTCAGAAATGTAAGGAACCTGATGCATATATCTGAAAGTTATAATGATCAAACATGACACATACCATGATACCTGGACCAATTACCTCATGGAGCAAGAGTATTCTCTGATGCAAGTCCAAGCCGATGGTGATGGATGTTGCTGCTGTTGACAGGACATGTATGATGAAGAAGAAGAAGGATGGGCCCTCCAGGGCCATGCTCAGGTCAATGTTGCTCTCGGTACTCCATGTCTAGGACCTGTGGGCCTAGAGACATGATCTCCTAGTTATCCCTAGAAATCGGGGATAACATCTGGCTCCAACTCGGGGACATGTGCTCACCGTAGAGCGCATGAGAACCTCAACATCTCTGGCATAAACCTGCAGACCTGCTCACACTTGAATAGGGCATTAGTAACAAAGGTGGGGTGGCATTTCCACCCCACAAATATAATATATATGTACATGAAATAAAGCAATCAATATGCATATGAGGAAACAAACTAACATGAAATGCAGATGGTATAATACACGGAAAATGCCTACCTACTTATACTTACCTATGGAGTCAGGTTACCCCACTCTAGTGGGGTTTGTGGAGGTGCCCGCTGACGGGCACTGTGCACCTTCTTCCCTCTAGTGTAGACAGGTAATAAGAGTCATTAACTGACTTCCTTCCGACCTTAAAAGGGCCAAGCCAAAAATGATTTTTTTCTTTGATATTAATAGGCTTCCCTTTATTGGCATCCCACATCAAAACCATGTCTCCCTCCTTGTACTCTCTGACTCTGAAATTAGTTGTTCCTTGAATAATCCTGGAGTATTGTGTAGAGGGAGGTGGGTGGGACTCTGCTATAAAGATTTCTTGCTGTGAAGGATGGATTCGTACATCATCTTCCACCTTCTTTAGTATTTTCATAGTCTCTGATTCCCGAGCTTTGAGCTCGTCCATGAGTTGTTGGTATTCTTCTTTCATGGGCCATTTAATCTGATTTGAATTTTCCTCTTTTGCAAAAGGCGTATCTTCTGGAGAACATTTATGAGGAGTCGGCTCGATTTTGTCACGTGCTTTGTCATCTTTGATGGAATCACTGGACTTTTGCTCATAAGTTGTAGTTACAGGTACATTCTGGATACGACCAATAGTTCCATCTTTCAATGGCCCATATGATCCTTGGAAAAAGTTGTCAAATCGCTCTTTGATAGATGGTACCTTGATGACTTCTCTCAAAGGGATGGTTACAAGCATTTTGGATAATGCTCCTTCAAGGTAAAAATTCAGATTAACCCTTTCAGTATTGGATGTTTTAAGAAAGATTACATCCACAGGTGGGTTTTTTGTTTGGTCAGTGGAAGGTTGGTCCAACTTCTTTCTTCTATACACCTGGAACTCTTGTTTCTTTAGATTTTCTTTTGATTCCTGGTCTAGTTTGTTTATTACCGCCATCCTGGCTGACCTGGCTGCTTCTTTGATGGCCTCTTGATGCTCTTCAGCAATGATATTTATTTGAGGGCCTTCTATGAAGTAGTCTATATTGTTTACCTGTTGATGGCCACCACCACTGCAAGGACATTCATGTTCCCAATGTGCTTCACTGCATTGAAAACACCAAGGGTTTTCATCCAAAATGATGGCGCTTGGAACTTTTATGTCTTTGAAAACATCTTTGTTCCACTCAACGAAATTACTTTTTCTCTGTATTGGATAGCCATCTTCATCTCAATCTTCTGAGGTACCAGAGGCATCATCAGGATAATCACACCAATCTGTGTCTTCTCCTGTCAAGGGAAAAGTGGGACAATCTTGAAACAAGTATGGATCCATTGAAAAGGGTGTTTGTTCATCCTTCTCAGAATGACCAATATGTAATAGTGTGGGAATCCCCTTAAAAGGCAATTGGTCAT
>ML828864.1:0-25142 GCA_009831015.1 Picea engelmannii
CATAAAATACACAATACACCAGTATTTATGTGGAAACCCAAATGGGAGAAAATCACATAATGCTTTCCTATATATATCAAGAATTCATTCATAGGAAGCACCAACTTCCAAATTCTCTAGCTGCAACTGGAAGGATTCTATAACCCCCTATTCTCAGGATCCAACCTAAAGGAAGCTACAACTCCCTGAATTCTCCAGCTCCAACCAGAAGGAGGCTACAACCCCTTGAGTTATGAGGCTCCAACCTGAAGGAAGCTCCAACTCCCTGAGTTATCGAACACCAACCGAAAGGAGGCTACCAAACTCCTTTCCTTGCCCCTTCCTACTTCCCTAAATTATAAGTGTAGACCAGCTATCGCTACCACAAATTACAATCACTGCCTCTGTCACTGTCACTGTCGCTGTCACATCAACATGTAACCTGTCACTATCATCGATACTCAACCAGTTCCTCACACATGGATCATATACCAAGGAAACCTCTCAACTAGATGTCCAACATCACCAACACATGCCTCTACCAAGCATGTACCAATATCACCAACATACCATCAAGTAGCAACCTGTACCATGCATCAACCTATGCCACAACCCATACCATCAACCATGCACTATAACAAGTGCATCGACCATGCACCAAACTTGCATCATCAACACATGTACCATACCATGTTTCAACCATGCACATCAACCATCAACACTTGTACCATACCATGTTCCAACCATGCACAAAACCTCCATAAATATTCCAATATCACCAAGATGTACCTCAAGCACTATGCCTACATCAAGTGTGCAACATGCAACTCAATGATGTGCCAAAACAAGAACCAAGATATTCCTAAACAAGTTTTATACCAACATCAACAAGACATGCATCCAATCATGTACCTCAAACCATGTGCCTAAACTACATACCATATCACTCATGATATGTGTCAATCATGCCATACACCATAACATCATCAACACGCAACCCTCAAAAAATGCATATAAACATACCTATACTCTGTAAAAGACTTGGAGTAATTTTATCACATACCTATAGACCTTCCTCAACTTCAGCAACAAGATAATAGCATATTCATCAAACTTTACCTTAGTCTCACGAGACTAGTTTTGGATGAGTCACAAACCCTAACTTTAAACAAGCATAAATATGTACCTGTAATGAATAAAGGTCTAAAAATTTTACGCAATATTATTCAATATCTTCTCTGCAATTCCTCTAGGTTTTACTTCTTGGAACCTCCCAGAAAAGGAGTTATAGCAAAAATGGCAGACCTTGGTGAATTCTAGCTTATTCTAGAGAGCGAACTTGTAGAGCATGCCACGAGCAGAATATTCTATATATGGATCGAGAAATTTCTCAGAAAATAATAATGATTGTACTCTATCCAATTCATTTTGTCTCATAGTATTTGGATCTACTATGAATAAATTATGAAATTTTTACCCGGAATACCTATTTGAGACTAGTTCTAGGACTAGCCAAAAACCCTATCTTCCATAGAGTGTATCTCCCAAAATTCAATGACCCAGAAGCTAAAATTTCTACAATAGGTACCTTAATGTGTCATATCAATATCCTCTAGGTTTCACTATCTGAATCATTCTAGAACTAAACTTTTAGCGAAAATGGTAAGATGACATTTAAATAACATACCTTATAACACATCCTCACAAGACTTCATCCTCCCTTGCAATTTCAACCTTATTTACTTCATCTCCCCTCTAAAGAACGCCTCAGATATCCTTGGTTACCTCATATAAGAATCACTTGATCACTTAGATAGATATTCAATGAACTTGTGTGTTTAAATAACGTGATTATGAGAGACTTCTTGAGGTGTATTTATATTTTTTTCTAAGTAACCTCTTTCCTTAAATTTAGGACCTCTTTCCTTAAATTTAGTGCTTCTTGAAATTTCTTTTTACAACCACTTTACCCTTTCATTAAATACTTGTAACCAACTAGGGGCTTCTTGACCATTCTTCAGGGCTTCCAATGTCACAAAGCGATATCTCCCTAATAGTGAGGAACCACGTGGCATTCCACTTCTCACCAAAAATGACACGACAAGGAATATCCATATATGAGTGTATTACTTGTAATTTCACTATCCTTCACATCCATATTCCTTAATCAACTTCTGATCCTATAACCACACCTCCGGGGCTACATGTAAACTACATCAAATGTACCCAACTAACTCACCATCAATCTCGATCATACAAGTGTCAATCAACTGTCCAACATTTCTAGAACTCTCCAAGGGTTGACATCAATATCTAAGGGTTGACATTAATTTGCCAGATCACTCTCCAAGGGTTGACATCAATGAAAACCAACTGTCCAATAAATTGAATCTTCAAGATTGAAAATCCCAAAACTTTATATCTGTCAGAGGAAGACTTACATGTTAGTGGACGACTATTCATTTGACATCAAAACCTTATCTCCTAGTATTAGCTCGATCTTGAATTTGTTTGATGTACCATTCCTTCAATTTTGAGTGTTTGATGCTGATGTAGTCTTTGAGCTTGTGTAGTCTATAAGCTGGTACTTGATGTAATTCTTTTTGCTGTAATCTTCATTCAAGATCTTCTCTGCTGATCAACTTCTTCTTTTCTTCGTATGGAGATTAGATTGGTACTGAATGCTAAAGATGTAGGAACCATGAATAGATAATATAATCACTCAAAATGAACTATACTTTATAAACCATGATTTTGTTTAAGACTAAATGACAATGTTTTATTGGAATAATATGTAGACATACTGTTGAAATGTTGTTACAAGAAAAATTAGAACAAAAAAATGAATGTTGCAAGATGTTGTTTATAAAATAAACCATATAGTCTTCACATATAACCCCTATTGGTACAATTCAATCTATGTGAATGGATTTACTTGAAGTCAAACATAGAAATAATTCATTGGATTACCGACCAGTAATGTAAATTGTTAACCAATGTGAGACAACTCACCAGTGATGAAAATGAGTGTTAAGGTACCTAAGTGCATCCTGACAAGCACAAATGGATGTGTTGGACTCAAGTCACCTGCAAGATTTTTCAATCAAGAGACCTTGATGAATTCCTATTATTGATAGCGAGGAGCCTTTTCATTGATGTATGAAAGTCCCAAGGTACTTAGAAACATCTCCATTCTCAATCCCAGATGATGTGTTGGAGTTGATGGGATGAGATCTATCGAAAGGTGGGCCTTAAGAAATATCACATCATCCATCACGAGAAAAACACAAATTATTTTGAAGAACCATAATACAATATTGAACCAACATGCAAAAAATTATTGAGAATCTTTCCTACCAGTTGCCTGGTTTTCAAGAAAAACTCATGTCCAGTTGCGCCAATAATATGGTTTTCACAACTAGACTTATTTTTGTCTTCACTATTTTATTCATTTGATTTTTCTATGAGATTCTACCCTACTAAAATAAGAAAAACCTCTTTCAATTGTAGGAATACTTTCAATGGATCCATGTGCGTAGCATGATAATGATATGCTCATATTCAATTTTGAAAGATATGCTTTCAGGGATACCATACTATGATGAACCAACTGCTTTAATTGAATTTGTGCCAAGAATTGTTGAAGAATGAAGTGGTGCTTCAACTTGATGATTGTATGGAACTAAAGTTGAATGTATTCATGATGCCTTTGGTTTAATTGTCCATTGGCACTAGTTTGCATGTCCTCCTTTGTCATTCCATGTAGATCTTATAGTATTTGCGGATTGGTATTTTGAATGCATAAAGGATATGATGATAGGCATTGTGGAAATTCCTCATTCTTAGGTTCTCTTGTCTTCTCTTCATCAAATCCTTTCCATGAATCTTTGGTCTCTTCTAGGTCTTCTTGATGTTTCTCATGGAATTGTTTCTCTTTTATCACTTCTTGAGATATAGATATGTTTCTGATGGCCGTCAAGATTTGGTCCTCTCGAGATGCAGAGATGTTTTCGGCTGCTGCTAGGATTTGAGAGATTTCTTGGAGTAACATTCTCCTTTACTCAATAGATTATTGAGTAGTCTTGCATTCTTCTTGTTGGTTGATAATCAATTTTTTGCACATGGATGAGTACTCAAGGGGGGGTTCTTAAAACAACCTTAAATATAAGGAAAATAAATGAAATCAATAGAAATAAAAGCACATCACTCAAAAAAAACTTAATCAATCTAAAAGACCATCATGTACTTGAACTCCTCATGCTACTAAGACCTTGTTTTCACCATTTTATATTTTAACATGAGTTAGTATTTCCATGAAAAACACACTTACATAAAGGAAACACACTAGTCCAACATGAAGAAGTCTCTTGAAGACTCACAAAAATGCTTTTGCAGGTTCTTACCTTCCGTTTTACCTTTTTCCCTCCTCCCGGTATTAAATGCGTGAACAAACTATTCCTTTAGTGCCTCCCCAACAACGATGCCAAAAATATCATCCTAATTTATTTGCATAAATAAGACATTTATCATGTCAATCTAAGGTTGGTAAACCTGCAAGGCACAATCACTGTATGTGAGGGAATTAGTTTTGAAAATTGTCCTACAATCCTTTAAACTAAGAAAGAAATCCCAACCTGAAAGCAATCATCAACTACTCTTTCAAATCTAGAAAGCATAATCTGACCTAATCTTCAAAACTTCAAATAAAATCTAATTCTTTCAACCTTAAGTTGTCACAATTCCATTGGTAGAAAATCAGGCTACAAATTGAAATATTCCATTGGTTGTGAGCTCTTTACAATAACACTCTGTCAACTAGTGAAGTTAAAGGTCTTGAAATAATGTTCTGACACACGTGAAAATGAAAAGACTTGAATTAGATCTAATTCATTCAACCTTAGGTTCTCACAGTTCCACTGATAGAAAATCAGGCTGCAAAGTGAAATATGCCACAATGGTTGTGAGATCTTTGCATCAATACTATGTCAACTAGTGAAATTAAAGATTTTGAAGGAACGTTTTAACACATGCAGAATAAAATGTCTTGAATTAACTCTAATTCTTTCAACCTTAGGTTGTCACAGTTCCACTGGTAGAAAATCAGGCTACAAAGTGAAATATGTCACAATGATTGTAAGCTCTTTGCAACAATACTTTTTCAACTAGTGAGGTTAAAGGTTTTGAAAGAATGTTTTACGCAAGGAATCGAAACAAAATCTAACTTTTCAATTATCTAATTTTAAAGTCAGCTACAAGTTTCAAATGGAAACTAAAATAAAATCAAGAATTTGAATCTAAGATTAAAATGTTGTTATATAAACAAGAGAGAAAATCAAACTACCTACAATTAAAGAAGATGCAAAAAACAAAGCCTATGCACATCAATATACATAGTGACATTTACCAAAGCAAGGGGCCCCTCCAGACCTAGTTCATTCATAGAAGAGAAAGGACACTAGTTGAAAGAGATTCAAATTTCTGTATTAATCATCAAGTTGGTTACAAACTGAGTTTTCAACGAGTTCTTCTCTACAATTCCCCCCCGAAGTTTCAAAGTATACCTTATTTATACAATTGAGGATGTAAAAAATATCCTAAGAGTACTCTCCTGGAGTAATAACACAACTAATCATATTTTAGAAGTACCGATTCGACCTTGATTTGATATCCAATTGGAGAAATTGGCCAAAACATAAAATATGGGCATTTCATCTTTAGGAAAACAACCAAACCTCCCAAACTGTGCATTCTATGGAAAATATGCTCATAAATAACCTTATTGGGGATGTTATGCACAAAACCCATGTCCCAAAATTTCCAAATTCGTCTTCACCAATCCAAAAATCGCGTTTGAAGATCGCTGCTTGTTTTTGCTTTGAAATATTTTCCTGTAGATACCGAAGTTGACCAAGGCATGGACTGAGGGTTTCTGGGTCGATTTTCTCTCATCTAGTAGGACAAGTACCATGGTATGAAGCCAAGGAACAAAACCCATGTGCTCTTCTTCCAGCTCAACCTGCACATATCTTAACGAATGATGGATTACATGATCTAATTTTTTCCTGCAATTTTTGATAAAATCTGAATTTAAACTATTTTAATATGTTGATTTTAAAAAATTAAAAATAAAATAAATATTTACCTAATTATGCCTTGAAATATATGTATGGGGCTGAAGTGAATGGAGAATATTCCAAAAAGGAGAGGTATAAGGTAAAAATTTCATAAGTTTAAAGGCTTTTTAACTGCCAAAATAGAGTATTGACACTCCACGTGGATCACACTCCAATCAATTATGTGGTTAGCATCACACACATATTTCTTCAATAAAGATACATGAAACATATTATGAATTCTCATGGATACAGGAAATGAAAGCATATATACAACTGGGCCTATCTTCTCTAAAACTTCAAATGACCCAGAGTATCTCATTGCCAACTTTGGGAAACTTCCCAATCTTAACGAACTCCTTTTAGATTTTATTTTTAGAAACACATGCTCACCCACATTGAATTCCCTATATGTCCTACTCTTATCCGCATAAATCTTTTTCTTGTCCTATGAAACCTTCAAAATTTTCCTGATCTTTACCATTTTCTCTTCTATTTCTTTTAATAATTTTTCCCCATTAACTACTATCTCTACTAGGTTGTCCCGACTTACTTGTGTGTTGCATTTCCTGCCATATAAGGATTCAAATGGGATCATCTTCAACGGGTCCTAATATCAATTATTATAGAAAAACTCAAGTAGATGAAGGTAATGCTCCCACTTTGAAGGCTTGTCCATTACATACATTTACAACATATCTTCAATTATCCAGTTAGTCCTCTATGTTTTCCCATCTGATTCTGGATGATATGCTGTATTTAAATTCAAGTTAGTCCCAAATAACTTAAACAATCCCTTCCAAATGTTACAAGTTAACTTGGGATCTTTATCTGACACTATTGCCTTAGGCACACCATGTAGCCTAACAATTTCCTTCATATAAATCTATGCAATATTGGCTACCTTGTGAGTTGTTTTCACTGGTATAAAATGTGCATCCTTTGTAAGTTTTTCCACCACTACCATGATGGAATCATGTTTCCTTCATGTTCTTGACAACTTGGTGATGCAATCTATTGTAACTACCTCCCATTTACATTTAGGAATGGGAAATGTCTGTAATAATATTGTTGGATGCCTGTGTTCATTCTTCATTTTCTGACATTCCATGCACCTGATTATGTAATAAGCCACATCTTTATTCATTCTTGGCCAAAAATATTGGCTTATTACTGTTGTAATTGTCTTTTTGTACCCTAGATGTCCAACATAGGGTACATTGTGCATCTCTTTCCGAACCATATTTCTCAATTCATGAGTGTTAGGAACACAAACTTTGTCTCTGAACAAGATGATTCCATCTTCTTCCATGTTGTAATATTTATATTTTTGTTGTACATTATTTTGTTGTAAGCTTGATTTAACTTGTGCATATTTTGGGTCTATTGTTACAACCTATAAAATTATCTCTTTATATCTTTCTTGCACATACTAATGGCTGCAACATGCATTTCATCCACCCTCCTGTTGAGTGCATCAACTCTCTTTTCCCTTGATGCACTTGATGTCAAAGTTGTATTCACCGAGAAATTCCAACCATCTAGTTTGTATGGAATTTAGTGTGGGCTGCTAAAAAAAGTGTTTTGGACCACTACGATCCATATTTATCTTGGACTTTCTTCCCATGAGATGATGCTGACACATTTTTAAGGCATGAACTATGGCTACCAACTCCAAGTCATGAATAGCGTAATTTATTTCATGATCCTTAAGATTTATTGACTCATAACATATGGCATGCCCAATTTGTGTTAGGATTCCACCAAGCCCTTCCTTACATGCCTCCGTGCACACAAAAAAATCTTCATCTAGATCCACAACCTTTAGAATAGATGCACTCGTCAATAATTCCTTCAAGTGCATGAAACTTTCTTCACATTTGGTGGTCCATTCAAACTTTGTTCCTTTCTTATGTAGTGAAGTGATTGTATGTTCAAACTTGGAGAATATTTCAATGAATCTCCTATAATATCCAACTAATCTCATAAAGGATCTTACTTCTTAAACATTTTTTTTGCACTGGCCAACTTTTGAGTGCTTCATCTTCTCAGGGTCCATCGTTATGCCCTCCTCTGAGACGATGTGGCCCAAATAATGGATTTGTCTCTGATATAAAGTGCATTTTCTTAACTTGGCATACAATTGGTACTCTCTCAATACTTGTAACACCATCCTCAAATGTTTCTCATGTTCCTCCTCTGTCTTGTAGTAGATAAGAATATCATCTAAGAAGACAATGACAAATTTGTCCATGTAATCCTTGAACACTCCATTCATTAGACACATAAAAGTAGCTGGTGCATTTGTCAAGCCAAATGGCACCACCACAAACTCATAATTTCCATACCTTTTCCTAAATGTTGTATTGCTAGTGGCTTCTTCTCTGATTCTTACTTGATGATAACCCGATCTCAAGTCAATCTTGGAAAATTTCTTTACTCCTTTAAGTTGATCGAAAATATCATTGATCCACGGTAGAGGGTATCGATTCTTCATAGTAACCTTATTAAGTTGTTTGAAGTCAATACACAACCTTATATTTCCATCCTTATTCTTCACAAAAAGCACCAAGGCACCCCAAGGCGAAACACTTTGGTGTAGGTACCCCTTCTTCAATAATTCTTCTAGCTGCATTTGCAATTCCTTAAGCTATGGTGTGCTCATTATGTAGGGATTTTTGGACATTGGGGTAGCTCCATGCATTAAGTTAATAGAGAAGTATTTATCTCCCTTTGGTGGAAATCCTAGAAGCTCCCCAAATAAATATTCGCATTCCTTCAAAACTAAATATTCTTTGTTAACTCTTCCATATGAGCAACATATATTTGGGACCCTTTTCTAAAACTTATTTTTTGCTACAATGCTGAAATCTCTCTCACAGATATAGGTATTGGAATACCTTGCACCATTCTTGAATTCTCTTAGTCATCAATGCATATGAAAGCCTTATTGTAACAATCTATGACAACATGATGCTTAACCAATCCATACCAATCAAGGAACCATATGACCCAAGTGGTATGATGCTCAACTCTACCTTTGTGCTAACTCCATTCATGATTACTAGGCAATCCTTGATAATTTCATTGATTGTTCTCTTGGTTCCAGTGGCTAGCTGAACCAACCAATACTTTTCATGCTTACATATCTTCAATTTAAACCTTTCAACTCAGTTTTGGATCTATATAGCTATGACTAGATCCAAAATCAATCAAAATAGCTATGGGTTGATTATCAATCTTACCTTCTACCTCAATCACATGGGATTGGTAGTTTTCTTGTCTATTGTCCAATGCTACATAAATCCTTGGCATGCTTATGCCCATGTCATCCATTGAATCAACTTCCTGAATGTTGTGCATATTCCTCATCCTATCTCCCTTGTGTGGACAATCCTTGTACATGTAGTCTCCTTCACATCCTCAACACTTTATGGGTTGTTGTCTTTTCCTTTTCCCCAAGGAATCAATCATTTTATGTTCACCTTGTGTTGGATGCCCTTGTTGATATGCTAGAGAGTTGTTCCTGAAAAATGGTGGTTTGAATCCTTTCTTTCTCTGGTCGGTCTTGCCTCTCTTCCTATCATCCTAGGACTTTTGGAAAGATGGTCTTCCTTTGTTTTGATCATACAAATAATTATCTTTTCTTATGGCTTCTTCCGAGGTATTAGGTTCATCAAACTGGATTTTATCCTTGTAGAAGGATGGTAGTCCACTCAAGAACCTATTACTTTTGACCTTCTCATCCCCGATGAAGTGCACGCACCTTAGAAGTTCCAAGAATTTCCTCTCATAATCATACATGGTCATGCTTCCAAGCTTGAGTTGGAAGAACTATTGCATATTCTTGTCATAATATTTCCCTAACAATTAGTATTTCTTCTAGAAATATCTTTTAAATTACCTCCATGAGATCCTGTTCTCATCAATGTGCTTGACCTGCTTAAGCTGATCCCACCACATAGATGATTTTCATTGAAGATGGTAGGTGACAATTCTAGCTTCTACATTTGATCAATAATTATACAATTGGAAATATTTCCTCATTTCCAATAACCATGCTTCTGCATATTCATATTTCTTATGGTCACCATCAAAATTAAGAGGCTTATTATTCCTAAGATCTCCATGCAAATAATCTATTTTAGACCTCCTCCTCTGTCTTTGGACATGGAACACACTTGGGATACTCTCTGACCTTTAACATGCATGTGCTCTTTTGGTCGAGTGTCCTGGTGAATGATGATGATGATGTCTGCTAACACTCCTTGTTCTCCTAGATCCTCCATGATCATCCCTTTTATCACGAGATCCAGATGCTTCTACTTGTCTTGCACTGGCTACTTATTTTGAGCTAGAATCTTTATTGACTTGTATTTGCAACATATTGAGACTCTATAAAATCTCCTCCTAGGCTCCTATCATCCTTTCATTATCTTCTCTATAGCTCTGCACTTCTTTCTACAAGCTTTTCATAGTTTCAACTAGCTCTACTAACTCCACCCTGCTTCTATGCCCATTCAACTCAGTCTCTCCATTTCCTAGGCTGATATGTAAACCTAAAATCTCATCTTCATGGATGTAAGATCCCTGGGAATCCTCTATATCTCTATTCCTCATATAGGAACCAAATTTGATTTCATGTACCTCTAATTTTTCAAAAATGTGCATGCAACAATTGTTGTTATAGTCATGAATATTGTAAAATATTTTGTTAACTAGGTTACTGACCATTCTTCATCTCAATTTACAAAGAACACAAATGCACTAAGCCAAATTCTGATTCCTTAGACATATTTCTTTATGAATCATCTTTCCAATGACTGTACTCATGCCTCATTCTAGGTTTTGAGCGAAAATTTACAACCTTCTAAAGTTTGCAATTTCTACTCATTTGTGCTCTATTTTTATTGATGCAATTTTTCTCCAAGACCATTTTCTTCCCTCTATAACAAAAAATATGTAAGGAATCAGGAAAGAAATTGTATCGAGTGTAGATAAAGTTTATGATTGTGAAAACATATCAAATATCAGATTTAGAATCTGATGCTCCATTCAAATTCTATATAAATCTAGAATTGATGACTTTGTGCTTTTGGACTTTCTCTAGACTTGGAATTTTTAGTCAAACTTGGCTATCTCCAAAATGAAGCGAAATTGGGAAAATTTTCCTCAAGAAAAGGTTGTATGAATTGATGTGTAGGTAAAATGAACAAAATAATTTTTTGGGGGTTGGTGATCTAGGATCCTTCCCCCCCCAAAGATTTCAAAAACCACCAAAATACGCTTAGGACTAGTGGATTTTTCCCTATTTGAGTATCCCGGTGCCAACTCCTTTTTCCAAGATCCCAAATGGATATCTTTATACTTTCTTTTTGGGTTGCCTATAAAAAATTCACCTCCATCTGGGCCTTGGTTACTGAGCATGACCCAAATATTTGAAAATAATTAATTCACGTTTTTCAAAAAATTTAAGTAGAATTATCCAGTGGCCCTCACTAGAATTCGCATATCCCTCATTATTGTGGATACACCCCTTCAATGTCATCCAATTAAGAGTTGAAATGCTCTTGTTATGGCTAAAATATATTTTTGCCTCCAAACCTTTTTTATAAAAGTCTATTTTTGTTGAAGTGGCAATCAGGTTGACCTGGCATGGCACGTGGCTTATGATATTCACATGTAATCCCTTGATTCAGCCATGCCATCAACCTTCTTTTCTTCCATTGAAAATTGACTCATTCTTTACATTGACGATCAACCTATTTCTTTGCATTATGAAAAGGCTACCTTTGTTGAATTTGTTCGAACCTCAGTGATCAACGATTCACTTCCATCGACAAGTTGCAAAAGGAACTTCTTCACAAGATTTCATCAAAACCCCCCAAAAACCTAGAGTGAATCTAATCTGTTGATCTAGAAAACGAAAGTAATTTTGGTTGACAATCTGCTAAAATTTTCCAAGCCTGTGGATGAATCTCAACCATTGATCACCAAATTGAATGCAATATGGACCATCCATTCCCTAACATCGCCAAACCTCGTTGAATTATGAAACTCCATCAATGATCAATGATTTTATTTGATGAACTAACTTGCAAGACTTCACTGAATTTGTCAAACTCCTATCACCAATGATCAACGTTTCCTTTGGCTGATGTGGCATGACACGTGGATGCCGATGTGGCAACTTGGCTGATGTGACATGACACATGCATGATGATATGAAAACTTGGATGACATGGAATGACATGTGGATGATGGAAACCCATTATGCCTAACTTGGCCACATCATTCTCCTCTTTTCCACTTCATCAGTGATCGACAATCTCTCTTGCATCGATGATCGACAATTTCTTTTTCATTTACAAAAAATACAGTCCATGATATTTCGTCTAACTCTGATTATTGGCGAACGATGATATATTTTCATTGGTGAACCCCAAAACTTATAATTTTTTATCAAATTTTGGATGAATATGGGCTGTTTATTTTCAATATTAAAGTGATCTCAATTGTTGATTTATAAAACTCTCTAAACTTTGTCGAACTTCTCCAATTCTGCAAATGAATCTCGTATTGGAAATATTGTTGTCATTGATTTCAAATACAAATGGAGACTACAGATGTCTAAGATAAATATTGAAAGACGAAGGTTGTTGGAAATATTGTTTTTGGATTTTTGATGCTCTGTTTGGATACCCTATCTTTGAAGGATTTTTTACTCTAAATACCTAGCTCAAATGGGAGCATAGGTTATATGGTTGGAAATATTATTATGATACCTTTCCAAAGGTATACGAAACTCCCTCTAACTCCTTATGAATAAGGAGATATGAATTTATAAGTCAAACAACCCAACCATAAAGTTCAAGTCGACCCAACCAGTCTTTACAAGTTGATCCTAAAAATAAACACATAAACACTATAAATACAACATATATGTGCACATTTGAAGAGTATCCAAGCAAGAATATCAAGTCTGAGGTGTACACAAAATATCTAAGGTGCACAAGAGAAGATCGAGAGTAGTCTTGGGGTCTAAAGGTGTGAAAGATGATTTTTCTTATAGTTTTAAGGATGCACTATGAATGTGTAAGGTATATTATGCTGCAAAGTACGCTGTTTTGAAGTTGTGATGCTACAATATGGAATTATATTATGGGAATGATGCTATGAGGTTCACTAGGGCATGAAGGCTAAATATGACTAGGGTTTGGAGCTATGTATGGGGTATGAAGCAAGGAGAGGTATTGGCACAGGGGCATACCTAGGGTTCAGCTCCAACAACGCACCAACAAGCCCTAAATACTGGCCCTTTCAGCAACACCTACGAAGCAAATGCAGTCTCACCTGAAGTAGCAATAGGGGGTTGCAGGACACAGGTGTCTACAACCAGAGGAAATGTAAAGTGGATCCAAGGCAACAACATGCAACAAACTAATTATTCTTTATCTCACTTAAGCCTACTGCACAAGTTATATATAAGATATAACACAATGATGAAATATTAGTATAACAGAAAGCAAAAGAACACATCATCAATCACACAAAACAAAAAGATATACGTGTTTCACCCTCTCCCTAGGGCTATGTCCACATAACTGCGTTTCTTGATATTATATGAAAACATACAGTTCCATTTGCGCTCTTAGCTTGTAGATCTCTCTCTCTTCCTCTATCCCCTCTCCCTGTGCACCCGACTGCAGGGTTGATCTTCGCACCCAGCTAAAGATCTTACAATACATAATGCCCTCACACACAACACTTCTCTCTTGCACAATACACAATAGTATCAACAACAATGATTATCCACAATAACGACAAACCCCTCTTCTCTCATCTAGGTCCTTATTTATACATTACACTGACAAACGTCTAGGTATCTAAAACCCTAGATACCAAAACCCTAGGTGTATAAAACCCTAGGTCAGCTTGACCCATACTTCCTGGGCTTCACCAACCTATCTTTCCTTCTTTTCCGCGAGGTGCTCCAAATCACTCGTTGACATATTCTTTCGCTTGTTGAGTTTTCCATGATCCTTCTTCCTTGATGATTTGTCATCCTCGATCTTCTCATTCAACGACTAAATTTCCCCTTACTTCGCTCCTTCTTTTCTGCTTCTTTGACCACTTCGAGCCAATCTCAGTCAGTGTGTCTTCTACGCATTTCGTACTTCGTCTTTTCCCTTCCCTTTTCTTCGCTTTCTTCCTTCATCCATAACCAAGGGCCAACAAGCCCCTAACACTCACCTGTGGCTCATCTCGAGGCACTTCAGATCTGAACCTTCTGTTTCGCTTCGACTTCTGATTGCATGGAGCAACCTATTCTCTCTGTTATGTTCCTCCCTTCCTTGTGTAGACTGTATTTTCTATGTCTGGTACCCAATTTCAACTAAACCTGGTACCTAGACCCTTCTTCGTATGCTTTTACTAAGAGTTGCGAGGCAGCTGGTTGTCATAGTACAATTTCAACCGACTCCCATTTACCAAACCTTCCTTCCATTCTCCCTTCAAAGTCTTCAACTGCACAACTCCTCCTTCTATAACATAGGCAACCTCATATGGCCCAAGCCAATGTGTCCTGAACTTCCCTGGATGCTTTATGAACTTGCTATCATATACCAATACCAGATCTCCTTGCTTAAAGGCTTTCTTCTTGATATGTCTGTCATGGTAGGACTTTTCTCGTTCCTTTTTTACCTGCTGGTGAAATCCTGCAATGAATCTGTCTTCTTCCAGTTCTACCAAATGCGCAAGTCTGTCTTGCACATAAAATGTGTCATCCATATCTGTAAATGCTGCAATTCTTAGACTAGGAACTAAGTATTCCATAGGCATGACTACTTCTAGACCATAAACCAACTTAAAGGGAGTCTGCATTGTCAACTTCTTGGAAGTGGTTCTATAGGTCCATAATACTGTTGGTACTTTCAAATTCCAATCATCCCTGTTTACACTTCAAATCTTCGTCAGCGCTGTCTCCAAGATCTTATTGAAGGATTCGACTATACCATTCGCCCGTGGATGGTATGGAGTGCTCTTCTGATGATGAACTGCAAATTCCTGAGTCAAGGATTCAATAGTCTTATTAATAAAATGTGTGCCTTGATCACTCATGAGGATCTTCGGGCATCCAAACCTGGTTATGATATCATCAAATATGAATTGCACAACTGTAGTTGCACTACAATCCTTGACTGCTCTTGCTTCTGCCCATCTTGTCAAACACTTTGTTGCAATGATGATGTATCTTGCTCTTGTGCGCTTCCCTGGTGGGTTGATAGGTCCCACAAAATAAATTGCCCATTTCTCAAAGGCTTGTAAAGTTAATTGAGGTGCTAAAGGCATGTCATCTCTTCTAGAAGGTTTCCCACCTCTTTGGCATACATCGCAGGCTCTGTAGTATTCCTTAGCATCTTTGTGTAAGGAGGGCCACCATAGGCCAGCTCTAAGAACCTTCTGCGTTGTTGCTTTCCCTGCATAGTGTCCTCCTACGATGCCCTCATGTGCCTCTGCTAGAATCAATGGTCTCTCTGCCTCCATAACACATCTCCTTAAAATCTCATCAGGTCCCATCTTGTATAGCTGCCCAGCTATAAGTGAAAATATGCAGTGCAAACTACCAACTGTTTCTTTTGAATGATTGTATATTCGCGAGGTGCCATTCTTGTTGATAGGAACTGCACTATCTCAACGAAGTGATCATCAATCTTTTTGATGGCCAACAACTGTGCATCGGGTAGTGTATCCTCCAAGCTAGTAGGTTCCTCTCCATGTTCTAACTTAGACAAGTGGTCAAGTCCCTTGTTTATTCTTCCTGGCTTGACCACTATCTTGAAACCATATTCCTGGA
Source organism: Picea engelmannii (assembly GCA_009831015.1). NCBI lineage: Eukaryota > Viridiplantae > Streptophyta > Pinopsida > Pinales > Pinaceae > Picea > Picea engelmannii. The sequence goes on from ML828864.1 coordinate 15,949, forward strand.
ATAACAGAAGCCATCTGCATATTCTTCCCCCCAACACTGGCTTGTTGACTAGGTATTTCAACGTAGAGTAATCAATGAACATATTAAAGTGTCCTCCCAACAAGTAGTGACAAAACTTCTGCAGTTCATGCACCATGGCTAATCCTTCTCTTTTAGTGGTAGTGTAATTTATCTCAGATGTTGAAAGATTCCTGCTAGCAAAGGCTAACAGATGGTCAATATATCCTGTTCCTGGTTGTGCTAGCACTACTCCCAATGAAATAGAGGATACATCGATGTGCACATGAAATTCCTTACTCCAATCTGGGAAAACCAGAATAGGCGCAATGACCATTTTCTATTTCAATGTGTCAAAGCTCTGCTGGCATTCTTTCGTCCATTGAAAGTGACAATCTTTCTTCAAAAGATTTTCCATGGGTGCTGTAATCTATGCATAGCCCTTAATGAACTTTTTGTAGTATCTAGTATGTCTCAGCGCAGTACGCAACTGTCTAACTGAAGTGGGAGGGGGTAGATAAACAATAATGGCAATCTTAGATGGATCTACTAGTAACCCCTATTTACACACAATATGGCCTAGCATCACACCAAAGGGTGAAAAGAAGATACACTTCTTCAGGTTTAGGGAAATTTGACATTGCTCACACTTATCCAACATTAGTCTTAAACATTCAATATGATTTTTCAATAAGCTAAAAACAATCCAATCATCAAAATATGCTTCCAAAAATTTATGTAAAAATTCCTTGAATGCTTCGACCACCACCCTAGAAAATATGGCTGGTGCATTCTTCAATCCAAAAGGCATCACTGTGTACTAGTAGGATCCCCATTCTGTTGTAAATGTGGTCTTATGGAGATATTCTTTAGCAATCCTAATCTGGTGATAACCTGAAAATCCATCTGTAAAGGAATATACCTCATGTCCTCCTACACTATCCAACACTTCGTCAATAAACGATGTAGGGAATGGATCATGTAAACATGCATCATTCAGTTTTCTCAAGTCAACGCAGATTCTGATCTCTCCTGTATTCTTATCTTGGACCACCATAGGGATAATCCATTATGACTCTTCAACATGTTCTATGATTCCGGCTTCCAACATTATGTCTAATTCAATCTTGACTTTCTGCTTATATTTGGGAATTCAATTTGTAGGGTCTCTGTTTGTCTAGACTTGCATATGGTTTCAAGGGAATCTTCATCTCTCCCATGGGACCTTTAATGCCCTTCATATCAGTAAAATTGGTTGGAAACAAGTCTTGATACTCATGCAGTAGTTATGTGATCTTGTCAATAGTGGCATCATCCCAATAATCTCCAACGTTTGCAAGCTTAGGTGCTTGCTCTGTTCCAATATTAAGTTTATTGATTTTGATTGGCTGTCCAATAAAAGGTAGTTCTACTCCTGGTCCTTCTATGTCTCTCTATCCTTCTATCTCTGTGATGTTCACATTCCTAGGATCATCTTCTTCATCAACATTGATATTGTAACAACCCTGTAATTTATGAAGTGGTGCAATCCATTCATCTTCTTCTTGCTCCAAAGGGAGGTTAGGTGCCTCCTCAAAGAATTTCTGTCTTACAACTTGTAAAGCTTGATCCACTATGGGATATTGACTCTCAAATAAAAATGTAGCTACGGAGTTCTGAGTCATACTGTGCCAATCTGCAATAGTGAGACATAGTTCTTCTTGTAGATACCAATTGATAGGTGTTGTATCCAAAGTGTTAATGAACTTGTGCACCCACTGCTCTTGAGGAATGCTGCTCTAGGCCTCCTCACAACTTCGCACATGGATCTTCAGACAACTTTGACCTATGTATCTAACTTCACACCCTTCGGTTTGTTCTGAAAAGTGCACTGTCATCAAAGTTTGACATTGCACCCAGTCCGCGATGTTCTTCTTATGTGTTCCCCACCATCTTGTTGGTGTTTCTTTTAAACCTTCATCTAGTGCAAACAGTCACTATTGTACTGGTACAATTTCTTCAAATTCTGATAAGAATGTTTCTAAATGATTTAAACCACCAAATATGGGCAGATTGCTTACTTCTGTGCCAATCCAATGAACTTCCCTGGTCAATCTAGCACACCTCCGGGCATAAACTTCGTACATTTTGTTCCGCTAGTTCTCTAGTGATTATTTTGAATTTGATGAGCATGCACTGTCACTTCGCCAACTTACGTTCCCATCCGCTGTAGGATTAATGTAATCATGCTGTCTTGCTGTCAATTTGTAAATATTTTCTAGCTCATTTGCCCAATCTTCTTCTCTTATGGGATCTGTGTATCTACGAACTTCATCAGGATCCAGAGGTGCAATAACCCTAAGGCCATTACTTTCAAATTTCATTCTTCTTTTCTTTAAGTCGACAACAATAGAATTATTGAAATCCCAATCAATTCCTAACAATGCAGGATAAGGACAACTATCATCAACTATCTCAATCACCTCAAAATCCACAAATGTCCTTACCCCGTCAATGTCCATAGGAACATGCTCTAGTATTACAAAACAAATTACTGCTTGCTGATTAGCCATCCTAAGCCTGATAGGGGAATATATCAACTTAGGTTTTCCCATCAGTGCCTAGGTCTGCTTCGTCATGATATTGACTTCTGACCCTAAGTCGAGGACCATGTAATCTATTTCATAGTCTCCAATCTGTGCATTCAGGTGTAGTTCCCTATTTTTCCTTCTCTTTCTGGATACTTGGTGTACTAATTTGTTCAACAGAGGAGCTATCCTACCTATCTTATACTGTCTGATCAAATTTTGTAGTTCTTGTATATCTCTTTCATCCTTAATCAGATTAATGCAAGTACATAAGAATTCCATAAGCTTACTTACCTCTTTTCCTTATCCATGTGATGCAGACTGATCAAATGCCAAATTCATTCCACATTCTCTCACTTTTGGTTGTGTATTTAATGAAGAAGCCTCATCTATTCCAAATTCTTTTCTTGCCTCTTCAAATGTCTGTTTTTCTTCCCTCGGATCAAACACTTGTGTCTTCTTTGTAGCTCTTCTGACCCTTGATTCTTATGTAGTATTTGCTGGAGTCACCCCGTCTTCTCCTGTAACAATGCCTCCTCTAGTGATTACATCGACTCTAGGATCCTCTCCGTGAGGATCTACTGAGATTAATTGTACTTGCTGGTTTCCTCCTCATATCTTCTGAAGTTTGGTTAAAAACACAGGGAAATCTTCAATAACATGTTCGAATGAGTTGTAGTAGCTGCAAGTGGTACAAGGGTTTTGACATTCCCTTGCCAAATGTCCTGGCTATGCGTAGTTATAAAAATTGATTTGACCTCGACCTCGACCCATGCCTCCTCCTCGTCCTCTTCCTCTGAATCCACCGCGAGGGTTGAAGTTTCCTCTTCCTGGATAGTTAAACTGCATAGCATTTCCTTCATGCTGTACTTTGCCTTGAATTCGATGTGTGTCTCTTAAACTTTCATGCAAGAGATCATAAGCCCTGCAGTCTTTCTCATCCTGCCCCACAGATTTACAAAATGTGCAGTAGAGGGTTGTAAGTGTCTGGACATATTTTTTCATGTAGTAGCATTCACCAGGGCGATTCCTACTTCTACATACCTCGCACCAGGGTAGAGTAACCTTCTTCAAAGGGATCAGAGCCCCAGAGGTCAAGTACTCATGAAATAGGGGACAATGCTCCTTATCGTGGCCTTCTGATTTGCATCTGATACACCATATCTCGTCTCTTTTATCTTTTCCCTTGTCTTTCTTAATATCTTCGACCTACAGAGATAAACTAGTTAGCTGACTCAAAATTTGGTTCATACCCGAGATGGATTCTCCCATAGGGGTTGATTCTAGTTTCATGGCAATCTCCAATGCCTTAGCCTGCGAAGCGATATTCTATTGCATAAGAGGGACTCTAATTTGTGGTAAGAGGGCAATAATGAACCATTCTTTATTCTGTTCATCTGGAATCTGAAAACTCAAGTGGCCTGTCAAGGTCTTAAACCTATGATCAAACTCCCACACAGGTTCAACTATTCTTTGCTTGATTTCTTTCAGTTCTGTAATACACCGTGACTACGACTTGGGTTTCTTGAATTCGACATTCAACACAGTCTTAATGACATTCAACGGTTTTGGTTGTGCAAGTCCTTGGAAAAATTTCTTGTACCAGCTCAGTGCGCGGTCTCTTAGGGTAGTACTAAACTGATCTCTCTTAACTACTTCATTATTGACTTGCTTAATACTCCATACGGTTTCACATAGAAACTAATGTTGATCATGATATTCAGATCCATCTCCCCTAAAGGTGGGTAACCTCATCTCATCTGCCATAGATCTTCCTAGTTTTCTTGACTGAGTATGCACTGAACCACTTGTATCAGTGCTATGATAAATTAGGTTACTCTGGTTACTTAATGCTATTAAAACAACAAGAGGAGTGATAATACTTACTTCAACAATAGGCGCAATCCCCGAAGTTACTGATTCTTCTCGACGAAGTTCTTCAGTCTTCCCTTTCTCTGCTCTAGAAGACTCTGAATGTTCCTCGTTCAACAAGTCTTCTTCTTCTCCACTGTAGAACCCTTTGTCCTATGCCAGTGGCTCGTGAACCTACTCAAACAGGTTCACCAGAGGAAATTCTCTAAATGATCTCCCACTGCGTGTGTGTCCAACCTCTGTGTCGACGTTGGTGTCCAATTTCTTGAATATTTTCCTTTCGATTTGACCAGCTATTGTATCTTCAAGATGTTCTTCTCATGCAATAACATCTTGATCTTCAACTTCAAAAAGTGTAAAATTTTTCCTCTAGGTCCCTTAAAGAAATATCTCTTTGCTTGGCTACATGACTCTATTATGTCAATAACAAACTCGGTAATGTACCCTCCAATGGTGCTATCAAACCAATGATCTACTGCTCTTGACACAGAGTTATCGACTCTCTTGACCTTCTTGATCAACGCTGATGTCCAAACCACAAGTGGTCTAGATCTGATCTCAAACTGGGTATTTGCTAATCTGGCTATCCACTCGTATAGCTCCTTATGAATTCCTCCAAAGAAAATCTCATGTATATCAATAAAGATGTATTTTCCCAACCAATCTTCAATACTGATACTAGGGTTCTTGTTCTATTCTTTGACGAAGTCCTTCTCTTGTTCTTCTATCCACTTCTGAATCTCGGTCTTCGATGGAAACCACCTTGACATTCCCTCAAGAAGATCCTGGTCCCAACAACAGAAGAATTTGTTGGCACAAGGGCAGACCCAGGGTTCATCTCTAACAACGCACCAACAAGCCCTAACTACTGGCCCTTTAGGCAACACCTGCGAAGCTGATGCAGTCTCAGACGAAGTAGCAATAGGGGGTTGCAGGACACAGGTGTCTACAACCAGAGGAAATGTAAAGTGGATCCAAGGCAACAACATGCAACAAACTAGTTATTATTTATCTCTCTTAAGCCTACTGCGCAAGTTATATCTCAGATCTAACACAATGATGCAATATCAATATAAAAGAAAGAAAAAGAACACAACATCAATCACAAAAACAACAAGATATACATGGTTCACCCTCTCTCTAGGGCTACGTCCATAGAACTGCGTTTGTTGATATTATATGAAAAAATATAGTTCCATATGCGTTCTTAGCTTGGATATCTCTCTCTCTTCCTCTATCTCCTCTCCCTACACACCCAGTTGTAGGGTTGATCTTCTCAACCAACTGAATATCTTACAATATAGAATGCCCTTACACACAACACTTCTCTCTCGCACAATACACAATAGTATCAACAACAATGATTATCCACAATAACGATGAACCCCTCTTCTCTCATCTAGGTCCTTATTTATACATTACAATGAAAAATGTCTAGGTATCTAAAACCCTAGATACCAAAACCCTAGGTGTCTAAAACCCTAGGTCATCTTGACTCATACTTCCTGGGCTTCGCCAGCCTATCTTTCCTTCTTTTATATGAGGTGCTCCAAAGCACTCGTGGACATCTTCTACCGCTTGCTGAGTTGTCCACGATCCTTCTTCCTTGATGATCTCTCATCCTCGATCTCCTCGTTCAACGACTAGATTTCCCCTTACTTCGCTCCTTCTTTTTTGCTTCTTTGACCACTTCGACCCAATCTCAGTCAATGTGTCTTCTGCATAGTTCGTACTTCGTCTTTTCCCGTCCTTTTTCTTCACTTTCTTCCTTAATCCATAACCAAGGGCCAACAAGAGGCATTGGAACATGAAAGTTAAGGTTATGATGATGCTATAAAATGCATGAAGTGTGAAGCATGCAAGTGAAGTAGAAATTACTCTGTGTATGAATATCTTAGGTTGTTGCTTGTACAGGTCTCATTGAGTCGGTTCTCAGTGGAGGATATTGGTGTCTCCAGTAGGTTGGTGCCTACACAATATCTTATTGAGTTGGTGCTCAGCTAAGGAGACTGGTGTCTCCAGTAGGTTCGTCACTACACAATATCTTGCCAAGTTGGTGATCAACTAAGGAGTTTGGTGTCTCCATTAGGTTGGTTCCTACAATCTTTGTAACAATAGGTTGGTGCCTACATAAGATTATAAATATAAGTTTTATGGTTTTCTCCTGCGAGGGTTTCCAAGTTAAACTCCATGTACTGTGATTTGAGTTTACATGCATTTACTATTTGAAAGTTAATGAATGATTGATGAATGCTCAATTAAATTAAAAAGTATCTTATACTAATTCACCCTCCCCTCTGTATAATCATAAGTTCAACAATTGGTATCATAGCAGGTTCCTTTGGAAACTGTCTAACCGTTGGAAGGAAAATCTCAAGAGAACACATGGCTAGTCAAGAAGAATTTATCTTCATGGCCATGGATATAAATTCTAATGATACAGAAAATCAAGACAATCAAAAAGAAAAATCATATTCATTAGAAGACGACATTGATGGGGAAGTGAATATTGAAGCAGAACTCGCTAGTGCCTTAGAAGAAATTGACAGACTCAGGGGAAAGAATAAAAAGAAGAAAGAGAATTTTCAGAAATATGAAAGAAGGATCATGATCTTGTTGAAACAAAAATAGTTATCTTCATGAAGACTCAACTAGAAGAGGAAAAAATGATAGAAGAAGTGATGAGAAGCTAGCTGAAAGAAAAAAAAGAAAATTACGAGAAGCTAGTTCAAAGAAAAAGAAGAAAATTGCGAGAAGCTAGAGGCTGAAATTGTTTCCTTAAGAAAGGAACTATAGAAAACAACTGATTAGTTGAGTAGAAGCTTGAATTTTGAAAAAAAGTATTGAAACTTTAGATAATATTCTCGATTACCAAAGGTCACCATTCGTCAAGACAGTTCTTGGCTACAACGAAAAACAAAATACCACCGAGGGAGATGCAAGCACTAAGGTCACACATCTATTAGAAAAGAAAAATGAATAAAATCCTAAAAACTATGCTAATATTCTCAAAGGCTCCGTCAATAATGAAAGCATCAACATCAAAGGAAATGAGGACCAACATAAACCTAATTCTTTCTCACAAGAATAACAAGAATGAGTTCAAAAGAGTTGTTCCACCAAAAAGGCCTTTCACAACCTGGTACCAAAATCTATTTCTTGGCTATTGTTTTTCTTGCAATAATTTTGGTCATAAAGCAGATTGCAGATCTTATGCAAGAGGTGATCATGTGATAAATAAAAATAGAGGTTCTTATAAGACCTCAAAGAATTATTATGTGAGCAAAAAAACCAGAAGTTCTCATGGTTTTTTTGATAGAAACTACCATTCATTTGCTCCTCTACTTGATTACAATATTGAATTTTATAAGTGAAATAACTATGGGCACACATCACATGATTGTACAAGCAACAAAATAAAGTCTCCTAAACAAAACATGGAAGAAGACATTCTTACCAAGCATAGAGAAGAATACACAAATGTGTGGAAAAGGAAGCACGAAGAACTAAAGAAGGAAGAATGTGGACTTGCAATGTATGTTCAAGAAAAAGGAAACCAATGGTACATTGATAGTGGATGTTCAAAACACATGATGGGGAATCAGAATGAATTTCAGACCCTAAAGGAAGAAAAAAGAGGTAGCATAACCTTTGGGGATAATGCTTCTACAAGGATAGTTGGAAAAGGTACCGTTAGTATTGATGATGGAAAGAATAAAACACAGAACGTCTTGTATGTTGAAGGGATGAAACACAATCATCTAAGTGTCAGTCAAAAGTGTGATCAAGGTTACAACCTTACATTTAATTCTAAAAGATGCAAGATAAAGAAAACATGTTCAGGAATATTGGTGGAAAAATCAAACATAACCTCGAGTAATGCATACATTCTCGATGAAATAAAAAAATAAAATTTTTATATGGGACAAATAAATAAAAGTAGGTTATGGCATAAAAGGATGGGTCTTATAAAATTTGACAATCTAGTAAAACAAAGCAAGACACAAGCAGTAAGAGATATGCCAAGGATATCAAAACCTACCAACACTATTTTTAAGCCATGTCAGCACAGGAAGCAGACGAGAGTAAGTTTCCAAACAAAGGAGTACTCAACATCATAGCCATTGGAACTTATACACATTGATCTCTACAGGCCAATAAGAACACAAAATTTAAAAGGTGAGAGTTATTTCATGTTGCTTATTGATGATTACACAAGAATGAAATGAGTTACATTTATTAAAGAAAATTCTAAAGCATTTGAGAAGTTTAAATATTTCAAAGCCCTAGTTGAAAATGAGACTAATTTAAAAATCAAGTGCTTAAGATCATAACAATGTTGAATGAATCCAAACTACTAGGCACCTTTGGAGAGAAGAAATCAACACAACAATCTACATTTTGAATAGAGCACAAATTAAACTGAACAACAACAAGATACCTTATGAATTATGGAAAACTAGACCAACTACAGTCAAATACTTCAAAGTATTTTGGAGCAAGTGTTATATGAAGAGAAATGAAGATACTTTAGGCAACTTTGAGTCAAGAACATATGAAGGTATCTTTCTTGGCTATGCATCTAGAAGCAATGCCTACAAATGATACACCAAAAGATTGTGCAAGGTTGTAGATAGTATTGATGTAAGAGTGGATGAATCAATACCTCAAAAGGAAAAGTCACAAAAAAATTAATATCCAAAAGAGACAATCTATAGAGAATGAGAAAAGGAAGAAGAAGAGGAAGAAGAAAAGAAA
>ML828864.1:39120-52254 GCA_009831015.1 Picea engelmannii
AACTTTAGAAACAAGAGACTAGCATTTTCATCAAACTTTTCTTTAGTCTCACATGCCTAGTTTTGGATTAGTCAACAACCCTAACTTGAAGTAATCATAACTTTGAACCTGTAATGTATAAAGATCTGAAAATAATACAAAATTTTCTTCATTGTGTTTTATGGAATTCCTCCAAGTTTCACTACTTGGAACCTCTCAGAAAATGAGTTATAGCAAAAATGACATACCTTGCTGAATTCTAGCTTATTCTAGAGAGCGACCTTGTAGAGCATGCCCTTCACAAAATGTTTGATGAATTGATCTGAAACTATTAAAAAGAATACTGTGGACTTTACCCTAACCAACAAATTTTGTCTCACTGAATTTGGATCTGTTATGAAGAAGTTATGACATTTTTACCTGAAACACCTGATTTTGACTAGTTTCAGGACTGACCACAAACCCTATTTTCCACAGAGTGTAACTCCCAAAATACAACGACCCACAAGCTGAATTTTTTACCACATATACTTGGATATGTTTTCTAACTTGCATAGAAATTTCACAGTCCGAATCATTATAGAAAAAAAATTATAGTGAAAATGGTGAGATGACCTGTAAATAACATACCTTAGAAAGCACCATAAAAAGAATTTATCTTTCCTTGCATTTCAGCCTTCTTTTCTTCACCTTCACTCAGAATTCTGGTTTAGATATCCTTGGTTACCTCAGACACATACATATATTCAATATGCTCAAGTGTGATTCAAATGAGAGAGCCTTGCCTCTTATTTATACTCTCCAAGTAGCTTCCTTAAAAACATCTTCTAGGTCACTTGGTCCACTTTCCTTATTTTAGGGTTGGGTCCACTTCTAATTTCTCCATTAAATTTATTATTGAAATAATTTATTTTGTATTCACTTTAAATTATAATACACTCATCACTTCACTTTATTATTTACCTTTCAAAATCTCTTAAACCACTTTGACTACTTTGACCTTTTGGGGCTTCTAGATGACATATGAGGGTCCTCCAACTTCGTAAGGACATAACTCTCAAACCGTGAGGAGTTATGTGACGTTCTACATACCACCAGAAATGGCATGACATGTAATATCCATATAGAATAGTATTACCTGAAAATATATCATAACTCATACCGTTACCCATCAAACAAACTTGGGTCCATTACCCAAACCTAGGGTCTCCAACTTCTCATGGCCATAACTCTCTAACCATGAGGAATTATGTGACGTTCCACATACCACCGGAAATGACATGAAAAGCACTATCCATATAGGATATTTTCCCTTACAAATTCACTGTCCTTCATCTCATTATTCCACAATTAAGCATGGGTTCTCTTACTCCACAAAGCGTCTTCTCGTGAGGGCTTTCACCATAAGGGGACCACTTTGGAGTTCATCCATATTTACTTCTTATAAACAATGACAAAATAATAATGAGTCATATTTACATCAAACAATATTGGGTCCATTACCCAAACCTTTGTGCTATGGGTCTTTCTTCAAGGGTTGACATCAATGACAACCAACCTTAATCAACAAAGGCAAGTCAAATATCTCACTAGTAAGTGTCAACCAAGACAAGAAGCCGATTAGTTCTAGTAAGAAATATGTTTTGATTTTCTTAAGAGAAAATCAATACAATGATGAGTCAATGAGAGTGAATGCATCCCTAGAGGGGTGTACTAAAGAGAAGAAACACTGGTTGGAGGAGTTGGTACATGCATACAGAGGAGTGTTCCAAGAGCCTAAAGGGATACCACCTAAGAGGGAAGTGGAGCATGAAATCCAATTATTTCGAAAATCCCCCTTGATGAATATTGCATTGTATAGATAGTCCATTCTAGAAGCAAATGAAGTGAAGAAGCAATTGCAACAGTTGTTGGAACATGGTGTGATTTGACCAAGTACCTCACCTTGTGGGTCACCCATAATAATTGTTCCCAAGAAGGATGGGACTTGGAGAATGCGTATCGATTATAGAGCATTGAACAAGATTACACTGAAGAATCGACACCCTTTGCCTATCTGTTAGACCAACTACAACATGCCAAGTTTTTCACTAAGATGGATTTGAAATCATGATATCACCAGGTACGAGTCAAAGAAGAAGATACCTGGAAGATTGTCTTCAAGATAAGGATATGTTTGTATGAGTGATTGGTTATGCCATTCGGTTAATGAAACACACCAACTACATTTATGCGACTACTGAATGATGTTTTACGCCCTTATCTAGAGTAATTTTTATTGTCTATTTGGATGATTTATTGGATTATAGTGATACCTGGGAGGAGAACATCTCACATATTATGCAGGTGTTAGAAACCCTGAAGAAGCACCAACTGCTGGCCAATATCAAGAAATGTGAGTTTTCTCAACAATATTTGGTGTATTTGGGGTATGTGATCGGTGGAGGGGAGCTCAAGATAGATCCCACAAAGATGGAGACCAACATGAAATGCCTAGTTCCTACAAATTTCATTGAAGTTAGGATTTTTTTTGGGGCAACACAATACTTATGGAATTTCACAGCTTCATTTTTTGTGGTAGCTGCACCACTCCACACCATAACAACCAGTGGTAAGAGTTTCCATTGGGGGAAGAATCAATAGAAGGCCTTTGATGATATGAAAACAATACCAGTCAAGCACTAGTTCTCACACTACCAAACTTGCAGAATCCCTTTGAAGTGGAGACACATGCAAGTGGGTATGCCATGGGAGTAGTACTGATGCAGGGAGGAAGGCCCGTATGCTATCATTATGAAGTATTTAATGGGGCAGTTCTCAACTACCCTACCTAGGAAAATGAGCTCTATGCCTTGGTACAAACTGTTAAAAAGTGGAAGCACTATCTGATGGCCAAGGAGACCATCATCCACACATATCACCAACAACTACAATATTTGTAGGCCCAAAGTAAGCTACAACAAACCATACATTACAAGTGGATGGGGTTTTTACAACAATTTCATTTGGTCATAAAGTATAATAAGGGTATAAAAAATAAGTTGTCAGGCATGCTTTACTGACCACCCACATCTAACATTACAACTTTGGGAACTTTGATGCACATGGATCATTTTACCCATGATGCATATAGATATGCATAAACAAAATATGAGGACTTCAAGGAGGTGTTTCAACACCTACATGGCCAAATTCATATAGAAGAAGGTGATGGAAAGGTTGACTATAATTTCCAGAATGGTTTACTCTACAAGCACGACAAGCTCTATGTTCCTAAAGGTGAATGATTGCAACTTATAAGAGAGGCTTAGACCTCCAAGGTTGAAGGACATTTTAGTGTTGGGAAGACAATTGCCAACTTATAGAGGTATGTATACTGGCCCAATATACAAGAGGATGTAACACGATGTATTAGAGGATGTATACTTTGTTGTAACAACAAGCCCAATAACATGAAGCAAGGTCTATACCATTCCTTACCTATACCTAGTCAACATTGGGAAAGTATTTCCATGGATTTGGTGGGAGATTTACCAACAACCAGGAAGGGACATGACTATTTATTTTTGGTAGTTTACAGTTTCAAAAAAATGTGCATTCTCATGCCTTCTAAAAATACCATCAACAAACAAGAAGCAACAAACAATTTCTTTGAACAGGTTTGGGTGCACTTTGGGATACCAAGGAACATAATCTCAGACATGGATACCATATTTATCAATGCAATTTTGGACTACATTGTGGGAGAATATGGACACTAAGTTGAATAGGTCTACAACATTCCATCCATAGACAAATGGGAAAACGAAAGTAGTCAATATGACTTTGCTGTATATTTTGAGGGGTTACAATTAGAAGTATCCGAAGAACTGGGATGAAAATATGATCTATATACAACAGTCTTATAACAGATCAACACACACTTCTACTAGTAAGTCACCTTTTGAAACTTACTTTGGATATTTACCACCTTCACCCTTAGATGTTGTATATGGAAAACAAGGAAGAGTGAAGGATGACCTCATAGGAAATGCATTAAAAGCAAAAAAAATTGTTGAGAAGAATAGGAAGATCCATTTGCAAGTACAAGAGACGTTGAAGAAGTCACAGGAAAAGTACAAGGCTAGACATGACCAACACAGGATAGAGACAACATTTAGAGTGGGAGACAGAATATGGTTACATTTGAATAATGAAAGGCTACGAGGCCCTGGTAAAAATATCAAGTCTCTACAATATGGTCCTTTTGAGGTATTGGAAAAGGTAGGATATAACACCTACAAACTCAGTCTACCCCCATACATGCACATTTACTCAGTAGTGAATGTGGAGATTCTCAAACTCTATGAGCCTTCCATGTTGGGTCATGAGGATGAGAAAGTCCTACCTTCCATAGAGGAATTAGCACTAGATGCTCAGGAAGAGTTAGTAGAGGACAAAGTTTTTCATAAGCGGTCCAGAAATACAAGATAGGGGAAACATGACCTTTGGTATATTGGGTTGAAAGGACAACTTCCAGGAAAAGAAAAGTGGTACTCCAGGGAGAAGGTAGAGGAAAAATTTCCTCACCTCATTTAATAAAGGCTTTGGAGACCAAAAGCCTCCCTAAATGGGGAGGTATGATCCAGATTGGATCATTATATTATTTTTCATCTATCTCTATGATTTCATATTGGAAAAACAATGGAGGAATCAACTTTTAGGGTCATTTTAGTGGCAGGTCCTAGTTTGGAAAATTGGGGTCCGAAACCTTCCAAAGCCATTTTGAGGTATTAAATGGTGGTTTTGGGGTTCTAGTGTCTAGAAATTGTTCACACCCCCTTGATGGTGTTCTATACTTCGAGACCTTTCCAAAGGTGCAGACTGTGCGTCAATTAGAGTTCGTATGCAAAAGTTATGGCTCCTGCAAGTTGACCTATCATGTCGACCACCATGGTACGAGAGGATGCCAAATCAACCCCTATTACTCATGCATATGGGGCTACCCATGCGAGTAATTTAAAGAATATTCTAGAAGGTTCAAAACCCTACCACAATTGAGGGTTGAGGAAGTAAAGAACAAACTCCTAGATTGTTATTGAATGATGTTAAATACTAGGCCACTAGGAGGAGAAGGGGTTACATTTTATGTTATTTTGTTTTGTTCCATAACATAGTAGAACAATTGGGAGTGGGAAATTAGAGAGCATAACATAGGGGGTTAATATTCTGTAGCAACCTAACAGGCCACAGGTCTCAAGTAAATCCATAGAGAGTGCCTTATTCTTTGTACTTGCATTATTTCCATACCAAAGAAAAGAGAGCAGAGCAACCTCACCTTTTAGTTGGGTTTTCTCCCGTAAGGGTTTCCTAGAGAAAATATTTGTGTTATCTTGTGAATGGTGTGTGATTGCATTTTACTATTTTTTGTCTTCTGCATTTTATCTATTTCATGCATAAGCAAAAAATTAGTAACTAAATATTCTGGAATCTAAAGGAATTTAATCTTCACAGTGTAGATTTCAATTTTATTTATCATATCTGTTGTAATGAATTGTTCCAGTGGAATATCCATGAAAATTTACAGATAAAAATTCTTCTCTCTTTTTTCAGATGAATTTCCTTCTCTTCCCATGTTTGTTGACTCTCACATTCCCCAATGTTGATTGTACTCACCCCCCATGCTCTCATAACTATGGGATGTGACTTTTCAAATCAACTCTCTTACATGTGTTTAATGATTGTCTTTGGGAACACTCAAATAGAAAAATAGAATGTTCATACACCAATAATAATTTTAGGAAGTGGGTATGAATTAATAGGCATGAGTAATTCTCCCTTAGACCCCCTCTTAGACCCTCCCCTTCTCTTGTGGAAACTTAGCCCCCATTACTTTGTCCATGTCAGTCTACAGTTGATGATACATTTATTTTATTATTATTGATATACAATGTTTACATAGTACATCATCGAGCCCACGATCATATATTATATTTACATTATAAATTGCTAAACTGTGGATTAAAAATGGGGATGTTACATAAACTAACCAAGCTTTATGTCTTTCAACACTCCCATCTAATGCATACTTAGTTTTATACACACATTTACATTTGACTAATTTTATTCCTTTTGGAAGATTTACAAGAGCCCATGTATCATTCAATATTAAGGAACAATATTCTTCATTCATTGTTGCATTTCAATATGGATGGCTAGAAGCTTATGCAAATGCTTGTGGATCATGAATCTCTAAAACTTGAGGTAAAAGAGAGAAGGCGTGTTGGAACTGTGAACATGTACAATGCTAAGATGAAGGACCATCAATAAGATCACCAATAAATTCTTGTGTTGTACAGACCCATATAGGAATTTGTGGTGTTGGTGCAAGTTTGTGTTCAATGGAATCAACTGGAGGAGGGTGAGTAGACAAAGGTGAATTTTTATTTTCACTGTTATCATCTAAAGAAGAAACTATAATAGGAGCACTAGTAGGAAAATTGGGAATAGAAGATGGCACATTCTTCTAAGATGGCACAAATGTCAAATTAGGCATGCAAACTAGGAAACCTTAATCAAATTTGACATCTCTCCTAATAATAATTACATTTGAATGAGGTTGAATAAGTCTATAACCTTTTACATCTTTGGAATATTCAACAAAAATGGACTTCTCACTCTTAAGTTGTGATGCTTTTTTTCTCATAAGAAATGTGAACCCATGCTTCAATACCAAACACACGAAAGTGGCTTACATATGGATTAATGTTACTTGATGCTTATTCCATTTTTATATGTTTTAAAGCCTCTATATGAGTGTGATTAACTATTTATTTTTCACAATTAATGGCTTTTACCCAAAAATGAGGATTTAATCTCTTAGATTGGACCATACGATTTGCCATTTCTTTTAGTGTGGAATTCTTTCTCTCAACAACACCATTTAGTTGTGGTATGGAATAGAATGTTGCATCTGATTTCCCTATGAAGTGCAATAAGATGTAAATTCATTGTTAATGTATTCACCCCCATTATCTATTCTTAAATTTTTATGAAGTTGATGTCCAACTTATTTTCTTGTAGGATAAACACATGTTAAAATTTTCACTCTTAAGTTTTAATAAATAAACATAAGTGTGTATGGAGAAGTCATCAATGAAAGTTAAGAAGTATTTGAAGCCAGAGAAGGAAATAGAAGGAATTAGACCACGCAAATCACTATGAACAAGTTTTAAAGGGGGCGAGGTGTGCCCAGATGTAGATTTGTCAAAATTGTACCCATGATGTTTGTTAAAAACACAATCAGAACAAACACCATATCCCCAGGAAACAAGAGGAAGACTAGTCACCATATTCTATTTATATAGTTTTTGAAATGAGTGATATTTTAAATGACCAGACCACTCATTCCAAGTTTGCTCATGTCATCACTATGAGCAATAAAAACTGAGGGAAGAGACGATGACCTAAAATTTTCAAATCTATACAACCTGGTAATATCATAAAAAAATCTAGTTGCAAAGACATGCTTAGGATCTTTCAAATCCTTGATTACAACTTGGTGAAGTGATTACAACTTTATTAAATTCCCTCAAATGAGTGATTTGAGACATTGATAAAAAGTTGTAGGAAAGACTGGAACACATAATACAACATTAACATGACCATCATCTATTTGAATTTCTTTAGACCCTATAATGCTATGATGTCTATCATCAACAACAAATATTTTTTTAGTGTTACATTCATTAAGAGTAAAAAATATGGATTTATCCTTAGCAATATAATAAGATGCTCCATAATCAATATTATGTTATCGCAGGATTTGTACTTGTGCCAAATCCCCACATAAGTCTTCAAATCCATGTAAATAAAGGATAACCCACCACTGTCACCTTAGTAGGAAATCCCCACGTTTTAGATAAGGATGAGATACAGACCAAGGGAGGCATCCTCGATAACCTCAAGGGATCAGATAGGAAATATTTAGCCAAGTTTGGAGGTCCCTCTCACCAGTTACCTATGTCAAAAGGTTTATGTCTATGAAATTGAGGCAAAGGAAGAAATTTGGGTACATACCTGGAATGAGAACAATTGCAACATATATGTAGTGATTTCCAAGTACCAATATGATAATATCACCTCATCAGACAATAGATAACATAAATATATGGCGACTGATGTAAACCCAAAGAGGGAGAAAACCACATAATGTTTTTTCTTATATGTCTTTAAGAATTACATTCATTGGAAGCACCAACTTCCTTTGTTTTCCAGCTGCAACTGGAAGGAGGCTCCAACCCCCTAGTTTCTCAGGATACAACCCAAGGGAAGCTCCAAATCCCCAAATCTTTGGCTACAACCAGAAGGAGGCTAAAACCCCCTATGTTCTCCGACTACAACCATCTATCCTTGCCCTGTACAACTTCCCTAATGTATAAGTAGAATGATGGAACCACTGTCACACTATCACTATGAGATATACTGTTGTAAACATGTACCAATAAACCTGCACCAAACAACCTGAACCATGCATCAACCTGTACCTCAAACTGTACCATAAACAAGTGCATAAACCATGCACCAACCTGTACCTCAACCTATACCATAAATGATTTCATAAACCATGCACCAAACCTGTACGAATAACCTGTCACAACAACCTATCCAAACAACCTATCACAACAACTTGTCTCATCAATAATATCAAACAAATTAGATCTACTCACCAAGATCAATCACCAAGACAACTCTCAAAGATGTACATCAACCAAGCAGAACACAATAAATCATAATATTCACCAAGATCAATATATGCTTCTAATAATATACCAATACAAGTATGCTACATCATTCATAAACCATGTGTCAAAAATACTACTAACAAGTGTCTCCAACCATGTACCAAGTATGTACAAATCATGTATCAACTACTCATCAACTATGACTCATCAAGATGTACCAACATAATCAACTATACACCTCATGTATGTGCCAACTCATCAACTACTTGTCTCAACCATGTACCCAACATGTACCTCAACCAAAATCCCTCATCAATTTCATCATCCAAATCTGATTTGTAACTTTGTAATAGATCTGGTGTATATGATCACATACCTGCAAACCTTCCTTAACTTTAACAACAAGAGACTGACATTTTCATCAAAATTTACTTTAGTCTCACATGACTAGTTTTGGATTAGTCAACAACCCTAACTTTAAATAATCATAACTATGTACCTGTAATGAATAAAGATCTGAAAATAGTACACAATGTTCTTCAATGTGTTTTATGCAATTCCTCCAGGTGTCACTACTTGGAACCTCTCAGAAAAGGAGTTATAGAAAAAATGGCATACCTTGTTGAATTCTGGCTTATTCTAGAGAGCGAACTTGTAGAGCATTCCCTGCACAAAATATTTGTTGTATGGATCTTAGAAAGTATCATCAAAAGAATTTATCCTCCCTTGAATTTCAGCCTTCTTTACTTCACCTTCCCTTTGAAATTCGGCTTAGATATCCTTTGGTTACCTTAGTCACTTGTAGATATTCAATATGCTTAAGTGTGATTAAAATGAGAGATCCTTACCTCTTATTTATACTTTCATGTAGCTTCCTCAAGGGGTTACCTTTTAACCATCTTAACCCACTTTCCTTATTTTAGGGTTAACCCACTTCTAACAACTTGTCTACTTAGTAATTTCTCCATTAACTTTATTATTTAAATAATTTCTTTTGTATCCACTTTGATTTATAGTACACTCATCACTTCACTTTATTATTTAAATAATTTCTTATTTGCAAACACTTTGACTACTTTGACTTTTTGGGGCTTCTAGATGACTCATGAGGGTTCTCCAACTTCACATGGACATAACTCTCTAATCGTGAGGATTTATGTGACATTCCACATACTAATGGAAATGGAATGACATGTACTATCAATATAGAATAGTCTTGCCTACAAATATATCAAAACTCGTACCATTATCCATCAAACAAACTTGGGTCCATTACCCAAACCTGGGTTCTCCAACTTCACATGGCCATAACTCTCTAACCGTGAGGAGTTATGTGACGTTCCGCATACCATCGGAAATGGAATGACATGTAATATCCATATAGAATATTATTACCTTAAAATGTATTAAAACTCATACCATTATACATCAAACAAACTTGGGTCCATTACCCAAACCTTTGTGCTACCGAAATTCACTACCAAAATTTCTCCAAGGGTTGACATCAATCACTAAGGGTTGACATCAATATACAATATCACTCTCCAATGGTTGACATCAATGAAAACCAACAATCCATACTAACTGTCCATCAACCTAACCCAACTGTCTGACAATCTCCCTCTTTGGCATTGATGGCAACAACAACATTGATGGCAACACTTAGTCATGATAAGATTCATGCTTATACTCCTCATCAATGTTTCTATCTCCCCCCCTTTGACATACATGAAAAAGGGTATCTCCCTTTGGGGCTGCTCCCCCTAACTGAAGTATTAATGATAGGTATATGATAGGTATATTGTTTTTGAAATTTATGTCTACATGCCTCTATGCTCTCTCTCCAAGCATTTCTATCATGTATATGATAAATCTCTCCCTCTTTGTCATCAATGGAAAATGTATCTTTCCATATGGGGCTGCGCCCCCTAACTGAACTTTCCTTGGGGATACTCCCCCTGATTGAAATCTTCCTAAAACTGATCTACCAACCTTAAATGTCCTCTTTATGGTTCTTCCTCATGTAAAACTAAGACATATAAGATAAAAATTCAAAAGCATTTATTTTGGAGTAGAAATTACTCCGAGTCTCTGGCGAAGATACTCAAAGGCTTCCCATGGAAGCGGTTTTGTAAAGATGTCTTCCACTTGTTCTTTTGTGCCCACATATTCAACTTTGATGTTCTTCTCTACAACCTATTCCTGTAGAAAGTGATACTTTATTGGAATGTGCTTCATTTTGGAGTGAATCACCGAGTTCTTTGAGATACTGATGGCGCTTGTATTATCACAATAGATTGGAATGGGATCATCATACTCAAGATGTATATCTGTAATAGTTTGTTTCATCCATAGAACCTGTGTACAACATGCTACTGTTGAAATATACTCTGCCTTGGCTGTAGATAAGGATACTGATGATTGTTTCTTGCTTAACCATGATACTAAACACTCACCCAAGTAGAACGTTGCTCCACTGGTGCTTCGTCGATCATCAATGGAACCTGCCCAATCTGCATCTGTGTAGGAAATAAGTGATAGATCCTTTCCTTTTGGATACCATAATCCAAACTCTTATGTTCCTTTGAGATATCTGAAAATCCTTTTCACTGCTAATACATGTGATTCCTTTGGTGTTGCTTGAAATCGTGCCACCTGTCCAACTGCCTCCATTACATTTGGTCTGGATTTTGTCACATATAGTAAGTTACCAATAATTGACCTGTATTGCCACTGGTCTTTAGACTTTGAATCATCATCTTTTCTCAACTTGCAACTGGTTTGCATAATATAGGACTGGTAACTAGTTTTCAATCTTCCATTCCGAACCTCATTAGCATTTATCTAATATACTTAGTTTGAGAAATAAAAATTCCTTGGTTGCTTTGACATATCTGAAGACCCAGAAAGAAGGATAGTTCTCCAAGTAATGACATTTCAAATTCATTCTGCATATCCTTTACAAATTTCTGGCTTAACCTATCATTAATACTTCCAAAAACAATATCATCAACATAAATTTCAATTAATAAAATATTACCTTGAGTTACCTTGATGTAGAGGTTGCTTTCTGCACTTCCTTTCCATAGTTTGTAGGGAGTTTTTTCATTGTTGTTTTTGAGCATTACTCTATTTTGAATGCGAACTGTTGTATGCACTGCATGTGTCCAAAGAATATCTGTCAATTTGGAATCCATTAGCATTGTTTGATCCATTTCCTGTGTAATTATCATCCATTATGATAATGTTCCTTTGTCTTTGAACCACTCTCTGAACTAATCTATGAATCCATGCTCTCGTCCACTCTCATATATCTGTCCAAACCTGCTAAGTATTCTTACTAATCCATCTATATCCATGTTGTCCAAGACTCTACTTGCGCAACTGTCCATAATGTTGACCCATTTATCACTACACTATCATGAAATCTTGAGTAATCTATCAAATTGTACTTGTGCTAACTGAATTCTCTAGATCTATCTTCTCAAACTCTGCAAGCTGCTCGAAGGATGGTTCTTTGGTCTGTCACAACTATCACATAGAATCCCACTGTCTAATATTCATATTACCTAGGAGTCTCTAAGTTGGATGGCTCAGAACAATTCCTTCTCTGATGTGTATTCAACATCATCTTCATTGGTAGATTCATCATCATATTCATTGGTAGATTCATCATCTCTATGAGCTATGACTTATTTATTTCTGTCTGTGGATTCATCTTTCACTACAATGCCTGAAAGTACAATCTCTTGAACTCGTTCCTTATTTACTTGTCCTTCTTTTCTTTCAGTTATTTTCCAAACCTTTCTGTATCTGACATCTTTGTTTTTCTCTGTAGAATTTTATTCATCTCATTGTATTGCCAATCTTGCGATCTCCGGGAAATGGTCTTTGTTCACCTGTTCTTCGTGTTTTCTTATCCACACTTTCTTACATCTAATATCGATGTTTTCTTTCATAGAAGTATCGATCCTGCTTCTATAATCACTAGCTATGTGTCCATAGTTATGACATTTGTAACATTCAATGTTAGGTGGGGCCACATAGACATTTCTTGCTTGAACATTTCTTTTATAATCCCTGCAATATGCAACCTTATGTCCAAAGTTAGTACAATAAAAACAATGACCATAAAATAAATTTGCATACCTGGGAGTGAATGATCTTCTTTGTGGCGTAGTCCTTCTGAATTTTTTCCTTGACTGATCATGATCATGATTGAAGCCTCTTTGTGGCTTGAACATGGATGGTCTTCTTGAAGATGTATCTTCAATAGTTTTCTTAGATTCTGGTTGACCATGATTCCTTCCTTTAAGTACTTTTGCATAACTCTTTCTATTTTCTTCATTCTTCTTTTATAGCAACCTAGAGTGCTTATCTTCATTCTCTATAACTGATGTGGATGTTTCTGTCTCTTCAATGTTCTTGTTGA